>JAVTVY010053788.1:0-270793 GCA_036873755.1 Hanleya hanleyi
CATATTTTGTCATTTGGCTATTAAAAGGTTAATTTACATTCCTGAAAGTGACCTGATGGAATTGCTGAGATATTGCAAGTTATTTTCATTCCAGCAACATAAGTCTATTTTCTTGTGTTCACACATCCAGTACATGTATTGATAAGACAAATTAATTCTCTCTTCAACTCTTGGGGCTGAGTTGGAAAACTATTCTACAGAATAGTGTTAATAGGATCATCAATACCTGGTTCACTTGATGGAATACTTTGGGGGGGGGGGGTAATTTTTATTGAGGAAACTTTCTAATAGGGAATTCCTATGACCTACTCCACGTGAGGTCCTAATGAGGCATTGTTTTCCAGACAGAGTTGTTCCCCCTGAAAGTGGTTGCCTGATTCGAAACTGGAAATTTGACCCGGAACTAGCAAAATAATGTTATGAATATGCTGCACCTTTTTATACGCCCGCCCAAAAGGCGGTCGTATTATGTGATGGCAGTTTCCGTCCGTCTGTCCGGTTCTCGTGTCCGGTCTATATCTGGGACAGTTTCCTATCCACAGCTCCAATTTTTGGTGAGTGGCTACCCGACGGGGAGACGATGTGTCGCATACCAAAATGAAGGTCGAGCTCACAGGTCAAAGGTCACTGGCCTAAAAAAGAGGAAATCACTGAAGTGTTCGTGTCCGGTCTATATCTCTGAACGTTTTCTACCCACAGTTGCAATTTTTTGTGAGTGGATACGCCAGGTGGAGACGATGTGTCGCGTACCAAAATTGAGGTCGAGGTCAGAGGTCAAAGGTCACTGTTGCCAAAAATCAGGAAATCATTGATCGTTGACAGTTTCTATCTAAAGTTCTAATTTTTGGTGAGTGGATGCCCTAGGGGGGAACGATGTGTTGCATATTAAATGTAGGTCAAGGTCAGAGGTCAAAGGTCAGTGTGATTAAAAAATCAGGAAATCGTTAAAAATTTCTAATTTTTTGTGAGTGGGTTTAATAGGCGGAAATGAAGTGATGTGTACCAAAAATTAGGTCAAGGTCAAAGGTCACTGACCCCAAAATTAGGAAATTATTAAAAATAATTTTTTTTGTGTCAGTAGATACATTAGGGGGACACGATGTGTCACATACCAAAATGTAGGTCAAGGTCAAAGGTCAAGGTCACTGTGACCCCAAAATCGTGAAATTGTTAAAAATCATGAATTTTTGTGTCCATTGAGAAATTGAGGGGAGACGGTTTGTCATGTACCAAAGTTTAGGTCAAGGTCAAAGGTCAAGGCCACTGTGACCCCAAAATCAGGAAATCATTAAAAATCATGATTTTTTGTGTGCATTGCTAGATTGAGGGAAGAGAATGTGTTGTGTACCAAAATTGAGGTCAAGGTCAAAGGTCAAGGTCACTGTGACTCCAAAATCAGAAATCATTAAAAGTCACATTGACATGCCTGTCTAAGACGAGGTCATGTAGTGCGATGTTGCGTTCTGTCCATTCATCCATTAACATTTGTCGTCCATGCGATAGTTCTAGTTTCAAGGTATGGATTGTACCAAACTTTGAGTATAACTTACTCGCATGGCAAAATGGAGCCATACATATGAGATCAATTTGTCAAAGGTCTAGGTCGCAGTCCCCCAAAACTGAATCAGGCTTAGCTGACTAAATGTGTTGGAATATTGTTGGAATATTCGAAGTTCTTTCCCCTGCATTTATATGGTATTGTCCTGTGGAGTTGTCTCCCATGTTTGAAACGCTTCATTTAGTTAAACTGTTATGAAATAAAAACCATACTAATTTAATGGGGAGAATAATCCTTTATGAACTTCACACCTGTTTATTAACTCAAGAACAAAGGTTTACTTCATCAATTTCTTCTTCCTTCATGAAAAATTCTCTCGTCTGAAAGGAATCCATTTGCAGGAAAACTACTATTTTCTTGTGTTTGATATTGTCGATTTCAGTGAGGGATATGTGAGCTCTCAGCTCTTGCTTCAAGGTCAACTAGTTACCAAGAGTTAAGCTCATTTTAGTTTATCATTCAATATAAGATGTGATATATGTTACATTCTCATAAGCAAAAAATTGTAGACCTTTCTCTGAATTGCTAGATCAATTGAAATCAAGGCTATTAAACAACCTTGAAATTTGAACCAATGTAATTCCAGATATACGGGCGTATATTGAAGCCCCTTGGGCTCTTGTTTTGCTATATTGTACTAAATCACATAGAAAAACGTTTGTACTGTATAATAGAGCAGGAATAGGAGCATATATATATCACAACCTTGTTGTTAGATCCGTGGCATATAATGTGATGGGCTGCAGGCACTGACCATCCACTGTATCTGGTAACATCCACTTTATCCAAGTTTCAATAATGCAGATGCATTGACTGATGAATAAATTAGATTAAGTTGTCTGATGCATTGCACATATTGCACACGTTCAGAATACCCAGAGCAGAGGTCTGTAGACCTGCTAGCAGATTGCATTGTCTGTCAATTAAACTTCATTTATTAATTATGCATCCTGCAATTTGCTCATTACCTTCAAGTATGTATCCGTTTCACATGCCATTTTCATTTACCGAATAAATTTCACTGAATGTCATTTGCAGCCATGTTTCATTGTGAAATAGCTAATTTGAACGAAGCAATAAGTTTCTGTGAAAATCATGGAACAGTGAGGCCATAGATGCTGTTGAACAGAAAGATACAGGGTATTCTACATGTGTATGAAATTTGTGTTGAAACAACTGACAAATGAACTGTTAATTCTGCTTGCAGATTAAATAAATGATTATTGTCTATTTAATTTTGAAGCATGAACAACACTAGCAGCATAAATTAACTCTCTGATCTCTCACGAATCGTGGGAAATGGGACTTTCCATGCATTGCTGAAACAATTTGTCTGAGGCACTGTAGAAAAAATTTGATAATAAAACAAATCTTTGGGGTGGGGGCAAAATTGGGAGTGGGCAGTGATCATGAAGGAACTACTAATTTTAATGAGTTTTATTGGTTCATGGGATCTAGAACTATGTCCAATGACATATCATTATATTGTATTTGGGTTCACGTTGTGTCAGTCCTTTATATTATCAGGAGTTTCTGATTGGTGTGAAACGTGCTCAGATATTGGTGATGAAGGTGATTGATCATAGTTTATATAGCTGTTTACATGTACATTGCACAGACTAGTACATTGGGGACTGTTTGGTATAACAGTATAAACCCGCGGGGTTTCCTGGTGTAAAAAGAAATAGGACCCAAATGTTGTGATATTCATATGCATTCATTCACTCACTCTCCCAACTTGATCTTTTATTTCTATCTCTAGGTTTCTCAGTGAAACTCAGCCATGGGAGAGCACCATACAGTTTGTTTCCTGGTTCTGCCATTGACAGAAAAAAGGACTATTATGAGGTTCTTGGTTTGCCCAAAAGTGCTGATGCAAAGGCGATCAAGAAAGCCTACTATCAGGTACTGGTATAACATTGAATGATATTTTATTCTTACTCATAACAAACATTGTTCTCTTGACCCCAGTTGGTCACTGTTCAGAAACTCCACAGCATCCTTCAAATTGAAATGTGATGTGTACAAGAAGGGATGAGGCCTTATCCAGTATTACATATACATGTACAGTAAAACCTGTGTATACTGACCATACTTGGGACCAGGTTATAGGGTTGCTTTTAACAAGTTTCTGGTTTATCAAGGTTCACAGTATTTTATTTTAAGTATTGGGACCCTGGACAATGCTGGATGGTACCAGTATTGTGAGGTTGGTCGGTTTACCTAGGTGTGATTGTTGGTATTCGCAGGTTTCACTGTATATCCCAAGGATGTGGACTATGTAGACTTACATGTACACGTGTAATACCATGTAAATATTCCTTGTGGTTACCAACCAGTTTTATATCCTTTGCTCTGGGAAGAACATTTGCTGTGATGTATTCCATTTCACATGCTAAGTGAAAGCGTGATATTATTTTCGATATTTTTCAGCTGGCACAGAAATATCATCCTGACATGAACAAGAATGATTCCAGTGCGGAGAAGAAATTCCATGATGTTTCTGAAGCGTATGAGGTAGATATCCCATGTCTGTTTAGGTATCTATACGGTTACCCAAACAAATGATTTACACTCTTGTCTTACCTGATATATAACACAGACTAAAACTAAGCTTAATTTCCAAGTGGTTTGGTGGGGGGGGGGGGGGAATCCAACATGTGTAGTAATGGGACAGGAATTACAAGAAACCTCTTGAGACCACATCATGCTGAAAAAGGGAACCAAAGTTGGTATGATGAGTTAACGATTTTCGGGGAGTAGAATATGGGAATTTATCATGTTTCCTGGTGAAAATACCATGGCTTCCATGTGCTGTTCAAAGCTAATGGCCTCTACTCTCAGTATACATGTACTACCTTTTCATTCACCTGCCCAAAAGGTGAACGTATTTTGTGATGGCGGTTTCCGTCCGGATGTCCATCTGTCCGTCCCCCGTGTCTGGTCTATATTTGGGACAGTTTTCTATCTACAGTTCCAATTTTTGGTGAATGGATACCCTTAGGGGAGACAATGTGTTGCGTACCAAAATGGAGGTCAGAGGTCAAAGGTCACTGGCTTAAAACCCAGGATATCACTGAACCGTTGGTGTCCAGTCTATATCTGTGACCGTTTTCTAGCCACAGTTGCAGATTTTTCTGAGTGGATACACTAGGTGGAGACGATGTGTCATGTACCAAAATTGAGATAGAGGTTGTAGGTCACTGTGGCCTAAAAATCAGGAGTTCATTGATCATTGACAGTTTTTTATCCACAGTTCCAATTTTTGGTGAGTGACAATGTGTCACATACTAAATGCAGGTCGGGGTCGTCGGTCAAAGATCAGTGTGGCCTAAAAATCAGGAAAATATTGAAAAGTTTTGTGAGTGGATTCAGTACGGGGAAAAGATGTGTTGCTTACCAAAAACTAGGTCAAGGTGAAATGTTACTGTGACCCCAAAATCAAGAAATCATTAAAATGTATTTGTTTTTGTGTCATTAGATACATTAGGGGGACTTGTCACATACTAAAATGTAGGGCAAGGTCAAAGGTAAAGGTCACTGTGACCCGAAATCTTGAAATTCCTAAAAATCATTATTTTGTGTTTCTGTGGATACATTAAGGGGAGATGATGGGTCATGTACCAACATTTAGGTCAGGGTCAAGGATGCCAAAATCAGGAAATCATTCTTAGTCACATTTTATATGCCCATCGGAGACATGGTTGTATAATCCGTTGAGGAGTTCTGTCCATCTATCCGTCTATATCCATCGATTAACATTTGTTGTCCATGCGATATTTCCAGTTCCAAGGTATGGATTGGTACCAAACATTAGGTATACCTTACTCGCTGGGCAAAAAGGCACCCTGTTCATTTTGAGGTCAGTAGGTCAAAGATTAAGATCACAGTCCCCCAAAACTGAATCCAGTGTAACTGACTGTTGTTATGTTGGACAATTCAGAGTTGTTTCCCCTACATGTATATGACATTTGTCCTTTGGAGTTGTCTCCCCTGTTTGATACATGTATGAAACATTCACTTAAACTGTTGGGACACAAAAACCTTGGAGTTGTCTCCCCTGTTTGATACATGTATGAAACATTCACTTAAACTGTTGTAACACAAAAACCTTGCATTTATTATTTTAACTGGGAGAGAGGACATTTCTGAACTTATCTGTTTATTAACTCAAGAACAAAGATTTACTTCATCAGTTCACATTTTTCTTCCTTCATGAAAAATTTTTTTGATTGAAGGGAATCTATCTGTAGAAAAATTAATACTTTCTTGTGTTTGACTATTGTCGATTTTATTGTGGAATATGTGAGCCCTCAGCTCTTGTTTCAAGGTCACTCAGTTACCAAGAGTTAAGTCCCTTTTAGTTTATCATGCATTATAAGGTGCCATAAATGTTACGTTATCGTAAGCACAAAATCTTAAACCTTCCTCTGGAATGCAAGCCACCAATTGGAACCAAGGCAACAGGCCTCGCCATTTGAAAAACAATGACGAGCTGTATAAGCAGTGCTTCTATATAGCATCTAAGGAGAGTGTATTAGGTCTCCTAGAATTAAACCCTTTACAATTGATTGTATGCACAAGTGAGTGCTTCTCTGGTGATATGCAGTGGATAAAAACATTTGTATTTTGCTTCAGTGAATATTTAAATTTTATAAAAAAATAATAATAATAATATAAAAATAAATTAAAGTAAGTATGCTGAGTATACCTCGTGAGTTATGTCTATATTTAAAGTTTAGTAGCAAGCACCCTGCTTGGGTAATTGTTAAACATTTAGGTCATTGTCAATTGCTTGGTCGATTAGCATGACCAGCCCTCATCTATATTTTGAGGGCAAATAATTATAATATCTGAGGGATTTTCATGAGTAAAACTCACTCATTTTCATCATATTCATACACAATTGTTTTGCAATTTAACAATTATAAATAAATAATTATAACATCTAGCATTGTTCTATTAGAAATCCTTTTTGTATGGAATGTTTGCTCTTCAGGTTTTGAGTGATGACACCAAACGACAGGAGTATGACATATTTGGCATGGCTGGTCAGGGATTTCCTGGAGCAAGAGGGTTTAGAGCAAGAGGTAACAGTTTTCTATCCCCTTAAATTGTGATAGTTCTAATAGGGATTATAGTGTCCATCCACAGAACACTGATTTATCTGGCTGGACATAGTGGTCTGGGTCATCCAGTTTTGCCACTGAGAGAGATGACAGAATGAAAATGAGACAACTTTGACAGTCTGGTGCAGAGAACACACGCTTCTTAAAGATGTATTGACCGTTAAGTAGCACAAAAGAAAAATAAAGTCGTACCGTATTCATTATCCGCAAACTCTTGCAAAATAAGGTTCATTATATCCGCTTTACATTAGTAGGGTGGCTATAGAGAAACAGACCAGCTGGGCCTATGTGCGTCACCCGTTTGGAATCTGAATCCTGATTTTTGTATATGCAAAGAAAGAAAAATAGGCCACACCCAGAGGTGAAACTTGAGGACAAGGTATAGAGATGGAAAATCGCGGTTATCAGTATTGTGGGCAATGTATGTGAAAGGATGTATGCATTTTTGCAAAGCCTAAATTTGCCAAAATAATTTTGCTGCTGCTGTTGAAGTTGTTGTGCTTATCAGGGGAAGAGAAATGTACCTCTTTGACAGGAGAGTGGCTCCAACTCCCATTTGCGACTGCTCGGACTAGTATATTTTATGATAGTACACAGTAGCACACTTTTGAATAATGGTACTATTGTTTTACCCCCCTAGGAGTATAATATATTACATGTAGTATTCGTATTTGTCAATATTAAACATGCTTTAAATTGCTCACCAAACTGGTTCCTAACTAAGCTAATGCATGTAAATGTATTCATGAAATATAAAATGAGATGTATAAGTTTACTTTCGGTATACTTTCGGATAAAAATGTAATCTTTCAAGTTATTTCAAGTTTTATAATATAGTTCCTCTTTCAATCCAACCTCAACATCACTGACATAGAACTAATGCTTTTTACCCCTCTGCCATTTTGGCCTTGGGGTATTGCTGCCATGTACGTCCGCCCATCTGTACGTCCGTACGTCCGTCCGTCTGTTGCTGCATTCTAGGCAAACCGCTTGACAGACAACCACCAAATGTTGAACACTTATTTATCTACATGTACATGTAGTACTAAGTCAGACGTCTACTGAATGTACAAGTTATATCTGCAGATCAGTGTTTGGTACACCTGCAAAATTTTGGAAACTTATTTATCAAGTTGTATTCTAGAAGCTTGCGAAGAAAATCATCGTCTTGTTCATTTTCGGGTGAATAATCTTGGATATGCTTGAATGTAATCAATTATATCTGAAGAACTGTGCTCAATACAGCTACCAAATTTATTTATCTACTAGTATTCGTCACGGCCCTTTTATGACCCTTTTTGTGTATTATAAAATCTAGATATGATTTTGTGATATATATACTCTTGAATGTAGCTGTTATATCTGCAGAATTGATGATATTTTCTAAAAAGGACAATTCTGGATGATTAGTATAGCCATAATATGTTGCACATTCTCAGGGTGCATTCCAGGGATTCTTCAATTCGGCATGGAATAGACCAATTGTCGTAAAATTTTCATCCCAAATCACTTATACATGTATGTATATATTTTCTGAAGGACCATGATGAAAATATTATTTTAAGATATAGCACTGCTATGTTATAGAAAAATGAATCTCGAAAATTCTCCTCAAATCTTGCTTTATTTTTCCTAGAAAACCCCATAAAATGTCGAAAAATGATCAAATTTGGCTCAATTTCCAGAAAAATCTGTAAGGTAGATTTCAATTAAACTTCTTACTCACGTTTCCTGGTCCGGTCTCAACTTAAAAAGGCAAAAAAAAGATGGGGGTCAACCTGCCAGTTTTTTGTCAGATTTTCTTCCCATAAATGAGTCAAGATTTTTAGGCACACCCAAGGGGCATTAAACTGAGGCAGGACAACATTTACTCCATGATCCCGATCAGCATGTAGACGAAGCCAGCCATCGATCTGTACGTGCTCGTTTGCAGCGTTGATAATGCTGAATAGGATGGTATTATAGATATAAGCTATTAAGAAAAGAAGAACTGTGATGTAGCAGAACACGGGCAGTCTATCGTATTATGAAATTAGACCGGGGCCATTACTACGAAACTGTGGACAGCCACCTCAGCATATTTCTCAATTGCTTGGGCATATTGGGGGAAGCCGCTTTTCATTTTAAAAGAGTGTGCATAGCCAGTGATGTGCAGCCTCAAATGATGTGCCACCCTAAAACATGTAAAAGGGTTCAATCATTCTGCGAAGCTGCATGTTGTTGTTTGTTCTTTTCTGGTATAACTGTGAATATCTCCAATGTAACAAATCATAGCGAGCTGAAACTTCACACATCTGTACTTCAGGATGTTTCAAGAATATGCAAAACTTTTAAGACTTGTAAAATCAATAACTTCTTGTTAAAATTGGATACTTTGGAAATAACAAATGGGACATCCTTCAGGGTATACAATTATTCATATTCATATTGTTCTCATGTGTCACTATTACAGAATTGACAGGTAATTTTTAGTGCTGCTATACATGTAGGTCATAATTTTGAAATTTGTCACAGACTTTGCTGCGAATTAATGTAAAACAACGCGACGAGTCATCTTTAAAATGTTCCACACGACTCGCATGGAAACCAAGATGCATTACCCAAATCACAAGCGTCTGGTCCGTCATTCATTATTCAGCCGTTGTCCCATTTAAAGAATATCCGTGTCCATAATCCAAAGATCTATTCCATATTCCATATAACAACATTAACACCAAATTCAAAAAGACAATCACATGTATACATAAACATAGGCTAGTTCATCCATGTCTTGGGAAATGTTACAATATTCCACATACCTTATTATAAGAGTGTGACATTATAGTTTGTGAGAAAAGAGCAAGAAGAATACTTTCATTCATACATGTATTACTTCGTATTTTGTAGCTGTTATCTTCGTCAGTGGCGGGTGGTTGGGTGGGTTCAGGTTCCTGTTGCTTCAATGCATTTTGCGGAGAAGCAACAGGAACTTGATAATGTGGTGTCTAGCACTGTAATATCACTTGTCTTTATTGCACCATGTAAGCGTCCTGTCTGTGTCTTGTGCGCTGTCCTCCATGTTTATAGGGTGGATGGAGGGTGTCTGGTTCCATGCTGCTTCAAAGATCTCTTCTTTGAAGTAGCAGGAACACAACTGGGCTGGGTGGTGCTTAGTTGGTTCGTCGTGATATAGCTGAAATAGTGTTGAAAGTGACGTTAAATTCTATTCACTCACTCACTCTTAGTCAGTGTATTTTAACACTCAGCTCATCAGACTGCGGGGTCAGCATATTAAGGTCATCCGTCCATCTGTTAACAATTTCTTGTCCAGTCCATATCTACGTTACTATTTTATGAACAAGATAGAAACTTATATCAATGATACAAGGGATTTATAGACGTACCGTTAAACGGTAGTAAGAAAATGTCAAAAAATGAATACAGACAGTAAAAAACTCAAAAGTGTACGTTTTGGGCAAGAAATACTCAATATTTTTGACGAAAACTCAATCCTCGAAATGGTGCAAATTATTTCAATGATGTGAAATCCATCGCCGATCCTTCGACAATCTGGCTTCGAATGTTTGGGAATTTTCAGTTCTAGAAATAATTTTCAAAGTTTTGCCAATAACACGCTTGATACAGAAAGCGGAAGTACACTCAGGTGTGAGACATGCGCAGATCAAGATGACGACGATATAACGACAGGGTCTAGACTACAGTCATGGGGCGCACACAGTCTGCGACACGTGCTTTACAACAGAAGATTGGCTAACACCAAATCAAGCGCTCCCATTGGTCGCTGATTGACAGGAAATCTGTACAACCTGTGAAGAGCAACTCTGCAGCCCAACATGAACTTGAGCAAGAGACTACATAGACACGACAAACTCCACGTGCTTTCTGTTTCAGTTGGCGGGACGACGGGAATACGAGAACAAATTTACCATGTGGTTTTCTTCTCTGATAGTAGTGCGATACACTTCGAAATAAAACTACCGGCTGTGTTGTAAAGTTAAAATTTGAAAAGAAAACTCTTTTCATCGACATGACAGAAGGAGCTTATGCGGAGTCCAGTTTTCGTTTTTATACGTTCGTAATTTGTGAATCTCCAAAGATTGACCTGTCAGTATTCACCATCACACAAACTATATTCAGATTATGGTCGAAATATTGCTAAATGCCTGGACCAAAATGATTTAATAATAAAAAATACACTGTTTTATTATAATTTATAAAACTTTTTTAATCGTTGTAAGGACGAAAACAGGAATCTTGAATAAAGTGGCGACAGAGTCCATTTAACCCAGGTTCTGGCGGTTGCTTACATTGATGACATCCAGCATTTTGTTAAATTCTGCGTAACCTTTTCACGTAACCTTTGGGTAACGCAGTCAAGTTTGGCGTAACCTAACCAATAGGTTACGCACCTGCAGTACCCGTAACCTTTTTGGGGGTTACGCAATGATCTCTAATGTCATGGCATGTACCATTGGACTATATTCTTTTCCATCACACAATGTTTTTAATTTATGTCCAAATTTAATGTCTTCATTATATTTCTCAAGTTAAACATTAACCAACAGAAAACTTCTTAAAATTTTGTTTCAGTATTTCATTATAAATATCTATGATACGTAAGAACTAAATAAAACACGTTACCAGCTTCACCTGAATGCGTTATTAACGTTTAATTATATTTGGATTTTTCAGTGAAATGTATCAGAGGTGAAGTGTGCCAGACATGTTGACAGTTTGTGGGTTTATGTGGTGTTTGACTTCAGTATTACAGAAATTATTTGTTAATATCTTAATTGCTAGGGTGGTAAAAATATCCAAAAACTCAATATCAGCTTGTGGATGGGCCGTAAAAACTTGGAAAAACTCAATTTGAGCATAAAAAAAACTCAATATTTTGTATTGGGTAGTAAAAATTTGGACTTCTATGAATCCATCATACATGTACCTTAATACGTGTTTTGATGTTCTGACCATTTATCACCCATCCGGCAACAATAATGTATCTTGTCCGGTCCATATCTCCGGTACTATTTGATGGACAACTCCGAAAGTGATGAAGAAGATGCTTTGTACCTTGCAGATGTACACCATCACTGTGTTTTAGCTCTTCATCCTGTCCATCAAGAATTTCTTGTCCGATCTGTATGCCGGTTACTATTTGGCACTTGTATCTAATGTCCATCAAATTCACATTTCCTGTGATAACTTATCATTTACAACTCTGGGTACCGGTACCATATGTTTTGTCTTCATACCCATTACATAAGGTGGCAATATTGGACTCACTGAGCTCTAGTTTCTCTACTAATTCAATCACTGACCTGAACGCGATGTTACATTTAATTCTCTCTCTCTCTCAATCACTGGCATAGATATTTGTCACTCAGATTTGTAAGAAGGGTAAATTCACTGGCCTATTCGGCAGAAAGGTGTAACTGCCAAGAATCACATCTTTAACCACACCCAAGAGCCTATTCTACTCGTGGAACTTACCTGCCAGAATTAAAGAGAGAAATACAAACTTTATCACTCAAATCTGATTCTTCTGACATCACAGGATTTGATGGTTTCCAAAGTACAGTGGATCCAGAAGAGATGGTCAGGAGGATATTTGGTCAGGCTGGATTCAGGATTGGTGGATTTGGTCAAGATGAACAGGACGTTGCAGAGTCTAAGTTTGACTTTGCCCCAGCATCAGAGGTACAAGTCCACGTTTAATTAAATACTTTTATTTAACTGTATTTAAGTCATGTTAGGTACATCCATTTATAGGAAATATATTTATACCCCCACCCCCGCCCCTCCCCTTCTAAATAGAGGGGGGCATATAGCGATCAGTTGGTCCGTCCGTCCGAATGTCTTTTCTGTGCAATATTTCTGTTAATATTTGGTGGCCAGTGCCTCGTACATGTCGTAGTTGTGCAGCGTAGTGTTTTTTCCGAGTTTCAGGTATATTTTCAAGAGTTATGCCCCTTTGTTCCTGAAATCTCTGCAAATTGGGACTTGTCACCCGTACGAAACTGTCTCACATCAAATCTTGTGTGTTTCACGCAAGTTCCTCGTAAGAACTAGTGAGAAACTTGCCAGAAACTTATGTGAAATTGAACATGCAAATGAGGTGATATTTGTGAAATCTTGCCTAAATCTTGTGAGACCTCTTATGAGATTCCTACATGGAGCCTGGAAATTCTTGTCAAAACCTCGCATGAGATCTCTTGTGAGATTTCAGGACCCAAGCACTTATTTCAACAAAATATGGCTAAACCATTGAACCATTCCAATGCTTCAATTTTGTCTACAATTAGTGAAGCATGGTACAGGACATGTAAGCTTGGTACACATGAGCCTCAATTTGTTATAAGTTTAAAATCTTTAAATACATGTACATACAGGAACAAAGAGTAAAACCTGTTTACAAGATAGTTTCTGAAATATCCCTATGATCCCAATAAACCTACCTCAATAACTGTTCCTTTTCTCAATACTATAGCATATGTATTTCACCAGTAAACCATCTAAAACTTGTAAATCCCTGATTGAGGACACACCAACCATATCCCCTTGTGTGACAGTATTTTCCTCCTTGTTCAATTTTCCCTCCAAAACTTACACAAAGGATTCCAGTCAGTAAAGGGATACCAAGACTATAATCTCACAAGAGATCTCTTGTGAGCATTTGGACTCGGTTCATATTGAACATTTTCTCTTCAGATTTTGTTAAAGTCCTGAAACTCATATGATCTCTCGTGAGAAAAAGGGACTCACTATATATTTCTTCTGGTCAGAATAGAAAACCTCACAAGATATATTTTCTCACATAGTTCCTCGTATGATTTCATTTTCTCACAAGAGATTTAAGTGAGAAAAGTGAAACCTTGCCTCGTCTCATATGTGTCTTACTAGTTGAGGAGAGTTTCTCAACAAAATCATACTAGAAACACGTCAGATTATATGAGACTGTTTGGTACGGACTGGGATGGATCTTGGTTAATATAACGTATGGACAATTATGAAATTTGCATGATATGTAGTGAGTGCCCTTTAGTTGTGCAGCATGAAGTTTCTCCGTGTTTCGCATAGAGTTATGGTCCTTTGTTCTTGAAATCTTTGTGAATTGGAACTATATTTCATCCATATCACGACATTGGATCCTATTCCTTCTCACACCCGAGAACCACATGGCTGAGAATAAATGGACAAGTATGAAATTTGCATGATATCTGGTCAATGCCCCATAGTTGTGCAGCATTAAGTTTCTCTGCATTTCAGATATATTTTCAAGAGTTATGGCCCTTCGTTCCTCAAACTTTAGTGAATGAAATATATATATTTGTCGAGGCTGGCTCTCGGTCCATATTGTATGGACAAGCATGAAATTTGTATGATATGAGGTCAGTGCCTTGTAGTTGTGCAAAGTAAAGCGCTTTGTCAGTCTGTTCGTCCGGGCGAAAGCGCCGGCGACCATCTTGCATCAAAACATTATATTATTATCACTTGTTGGTCGATCGACTTGAAACTTGGAATATGTGTTATCCGAGGCATGGTGAAAAAAGTGACTGAAGTAGAATTTTTATAATTATCCAAATTAGGCCTCCATTGACCAATACAGAACAGAACAATGACCTGACAGTGTCGGTCTAAAGCAGATGGGGGGCATACAATTAAGTAATCTCGGATTGCTTCTTTCCTGCATTCTTTATCATGTTCATTGCCTCAAGTTAATTGAAATATCCACATCCTAATTCTTTTCAATGTGACAATTTTCCAGGTGTCTAAAAGTCGATTAGTTCGTCGTGAGGGAGCAGATGTACATAATGATGTAGAGATCTGCAGTCTTCCACAAGCTGTTCTATGGGGGACAATTTGGATACCTGGTATCTATGATGTACTATTATCTGTAAGTCAATACTTTATTTTATACCTCATTTATGCAACTCTTATCTGGTTTAGATGGCAAATATTTGTAACTTATATATTACAAACAACAGGATGTTGCAAGACTTGTACTTATTTCAATATAAAGTTTGTTCCTGTTGAATAGGACCGCAAATGATGTACAAATGTTGCTCACCTCTCAATGTACAACATTAATTTTAATAAAAAGATAATCCAGTTTATTCTGTGTGTCTGAACTAGCTTCATCAAAGGCTGTCAAAAACTCCACATTGGATTACCTTGACTAAAACCCGAGATAAATATTTTGGCCAGAAATCATCATTATCAATATTTTAGCCAGATCATAATGGGGATAGTTCATCCCACTAGGCGTCGCTACTGTTTTATAGGGTAATGACCCGTAGCATCATAAAGGCACAGTTATGTCATATCAATGCCAATGTGTGGATGCTCAGGCATTGTGATGTCTTGTTGATCGTACTGTCGTCTTTCACTGCAGTGGGCATGCGAGGATCACTGATATCACGGGTGTGAACTATCCTTATTCCAGCACAACAAGAGCAACGTGTTTCTTTGGGGCATGTCCAATGCCAAGTCAAATCTGTTGCCTGGGGAATTTCAACACCAAAAACGAAAAACAAGAGAAAAAACCAAAAATTGTGTAGCCAAAGTGAATTCCCCGTTGTAGATTCTTGCTGTTAAACTAAAAATTACATAATATTTAATGATTAAGCGTTATGCCTTAGAGGCATAAGCCATGTACAGTAAAAATAATAATAATCATCATATTTTCAGTTGTTGTTGTTGTTATACACACATTTGATACATGCAACTTCAAGACTATCATGCGTCACAATCAGCTCACCTAATTGTTTTAGCAAACTGGTCGAGATCTATACTACTTAACCATTTACTGACATGCTTACAATCCCAATTATCTACAGAATCCATGACGATACATGATGATTTGCTTGTCTGTCCCATCCATCGACAACCTAAATTTTGGTTTGACATATTCAGTGGCGCGCCCCATCCCACAAGTTTTTGCAGCGTGGCAAGTCGATCTACTATTCCCCTCCCTGGCTATTTATGTCCCTGTATCACATGTAGACTTATTGAATGCTAGGAACACAGGAATTCACCTTGTACATTTTGGTACAAGGTGAAGAGTATGAAATTTTGGCATGCGACATTTCAGTACCTTTTTTTCACAGGCCAAAATATACTAAAAATTAATATGTTAAAAATTAACATATGTTTAACATATAAATAGACCATTTTAAGTGTTACCAAGCTGTAGATTCTTTGACCGCAAATATTTGCAATATTTCGTCAATTTCATTCACACATGTAGTTGGTTCAGAAACTGAAGACATGTTGTCGTAAAGCAAAAACACAAGTATTCAGGTACATTTACATAATGTGATTTTAGATACGTTGTTAATATGCTAATATCACTAGTAAAAACCTCAACCTTTAATAATATGCTGAAAAAAGTTGCCGAAATATCACGGATAATCGTCGGCAACTACAAAAATCTACAACTTGGTAACCCTTAAAATGGTCTGTTTATATGTTAAACAAATGTTAAAAAAAATAATGTGAAAATCTTTAATTTGTTGCTCAAATCTACACCTGCTATTGTGTTGCCCATAATCCTTCATTGAGATCCTGCTGTAGACTAAAAATTCTCACCCTCTGGAGTCTCAGCCAATAGGTTACACTGCGCCTGACCCAAACGCACTTCCCCAAATCCTTTTTACCTGCGGCACGCAGGTCTACGGGAGGCTCGCGTTGTTCTTGTGACTTTTTGAAATACGCATGCGCTAAGACAGTGAGATCTCTGCCGCATTTTTCTACCCCCGATGTTTCATGACAACCCTGCCTTCAGGCACTTTGATTTGCATTTGCTACTTCTCACTGGAATGAGTTATTACTTCGTTGATTTTCGTTCAAACAGTGCTTGATCCGGTCCGGTGAGTTGTCAATTTATCTTAAGTCACCAAAACTATTTCAATTCTGGCCTACCATTCAACCCACTTCCTTCAGTTCTAGTCAGTTTCACTGAACAGTATACACGTTACAATATCCTCAAAATTGCTTGTATACCAAGGACGATAAACCACAGCCTTGTCCATGTTGTCAGCGGTTCAACTAGTATACATGTACATACAGTTCATAGACGACTCTATGAATTATTGTTTCGTTGGTTTCCGTTCAGACTTTAATTCTCTTAAAACTTTCGCCGAATAAAGATGTTTAACTCATGGAAATGACAACTTGGTATGATGTTTAACTTTAGCCCCCAAGCAATTCGCATATATGGAAATAGGTTTCGAAAGGAAGAATAATTATGTCTCCCCCAACTATGTTGGGGGGAGACATCTAGTGTTTGTGCTGTCTGTCTGTCTGTCTGTCTGGATGGATGTCTGTCCGTCCGTCCCCTTGCCTTGTCTGCAAGATATCTTGAGAACTACTGGATGGAATTTCACCAAACTTGGATGGAAGCTTCATTGGGATAGCCCCCTCATTTGATTAGGTTTTGGTGTATGTGCGTGCATTCATCCGTGTCCGGTGTCCGTCCGTCCGTCCACTTGTACATGTATATACAGGGCTTGTCTGCAAGATATCTGGAGAACTACTGGATGGAATTTCACCAAACTTGTATGGAAGCTTCATTGGGATAGCCCCCTCATTTGATTAGGTTTTGGTGTATGTGCGTGCATTCATCCGTGTCCGGTGTCCGTCCGTCCGTCCATCTACTTGCACATGTATATACAGGGCTTGTCTGCAAGATATCTTGAGAACTACTGGATGGAATTTCACCAAACTTGGATGGAAGCTTCATTGGGATAGCCCCCTCATTTGATTAGGTTTTGGTGTATGTGCGTGCATTCATCCGTCCGGTGTCCGTCCGTCCGTCCATCTACTTGTACATGTATATACAGGCCTTGTCTGCAAGATATCTTGAGAACTACTGGACAGAATTTCACCCCACTTGGATGGAAGCTTCAGTGGGATAGCCCCCTCATTTGATTAGGTTTTGGTTTGTGTGTGTGCATTCATCCATGTCCGGTGTCCGTCCGTCCGTCCATCTACTTGTACATGTATATACAGGGCTTGTCTGCAAGATATCTGGAGAACTACTGGACAGAATTTCACCAAACTTGGATGAAAGCTTCATTGGGATAGCCCCCTCATTTGATTAGGTTTTGGTGTGTGTGCATGCGTTCATCCGTGTTCGGTGTCCGTCCGTCCATCCGTCCGTCCATCTGCTTGTACATGTATATACAGGGCTTGTCTGCAAGATATCTGGAGAACTACTGGATGGAATTTCACCAAACTTGGATAGAAGCTTCACTGGGATAGCCCCCTCATTTGATTAGGTTTTGGTGTATGTGCGTGCATTCATCCATGTCCGGTGTCCGTCCGTCCATCCATCTACTTGTACATGTATATACAGGCCTTGTCTGCAAGATATCTTGAGAACTACTGGACGGAATTTCACCCCACTTGGATGGAAGCTTCAGTGGGATAGCCCCCTCACTTGATTAGGTTTTGGTGTGTGTGCATGCATTCATCCATGTCCAGTGTCCGTCCGTCCGTCCATCTACTTGTACATGTATATACAGGGCTTGTCTGCAAGATATCTGGAGAACTACTGGACGGAATTTCACCAAACTTGGATGGAAGCTTCAATGGCATAGCCCCCGCATTTGATCAGGTTTTGGTGTATGTGTGCATGCATGCATCCGTGTCCGGTGTCTGTCCATCCGTTCATCTACTTGTATCGCTTCTTTGTAATTAATATTTTTAGATACGCAGCTTTGTTTAAGATACTTATTGCATTCATTTTATAGCACTTTCCCTTAAATAATGTGCCCATTCAAGGCAGGGTGGGAGGATGGGGGAGACGTATGTTTTTGTTAAAAAAACAACCAGCATAGGCTTCATGCCGGAGCGGCAACTCAAGGGTCAAAGCGGAACCTCTAGTTTAACCCTCTCTGGGAATGGAAACAATGACCTGCCAATCCCTGGAGTTGCACTTACTGTCTTAGCTATACCGAATCATTGATAATACTCAAAACTGACTTTATGCAGAAAATGACTATTTAGTATTTAATGAGTTAGACAACCCTGTTCACGAACAATACATCATAGTTGTGCAGTTATATTGTACATTTTCGGTTACAAGCATGAAATTTGGCACATAACTATTTTGAATGATCCTCGTTCGGAGCACAGTCTCTCTATCATCATTCTCGCATGCCAGGGCCTTGCTTCGCTGGTATTGATGTTCCCATCCTCTTTGGCACATAGAATCCCTTTAGATTAGCATTAATCACTCCTGTAAATTCAATATTTATTTGTATCGGCAGACAATGGGAGAAACATATTGCATTTGACATCATTCTCTCAAGCCAGAGCCCATTTCTGCTAGAATTTACTGGTTCTACACTTCACAATGTACGTTACTTTGTCAATCAGTTTTACGAATGGAATTATGTCATATATTAGCAGATACTGACAATAAATGCCATCTATTTGACCTCGTTCTCAAAAGCTAGGGCCTTGATTTCCTGGAGGGGTTTTGAGTTTGATTTTAATAATTAGATACCTTTCATATTGATTTTAACTTGGCGGTCAATAAAAGATAACGAGAATTCGACATTATTCTCTTACACACAGACCTTGTTTAGTGAACTAGACCTGAAATTTCTCACTTAAAATTAAATCACCTTCGGAATGACTTAGTGACAAACATCCGCGAAGTGAGTACGAGGAGATATTCAAAGATACTGAAATGTTTCTTATTTGTAGAATTTGATTTTTTTTAAAGAAATTAATAAAATCAGCAACCTTCGAAAAGGCTTGGCCAAACATGTCAGATGAGATGATATTTCCTAAGAATGAAATAGTTAATCATTTATATAGAAGGAGCAAACCATGTCTTGGTATTGACTTGCTGCGTGGGAAAGAGTGCCAAGGTATTTAGAATGCAGATGACCTAACACACGTAAATGCAGAAACTTAATTATTCTTATCGAATATCAAGACTGTCACAGGCCTTAATTTGATTAGTGAAAAGTGTCATTATACCTCTTGAAATGTTCGATAAAGCCTTCAACCCCATTTCATAGTTTCACAGATCAAAGTGATAGATCTGATACCAAATTCGTTGAAAATTAACTTTGAAGGAGATATAAATTTTCCATTTTGCTCAGCAAAGTAAGCGAGAAGGGAGACTGAAGAGCGTAGATCTTTGCCTTATGATTAAATCCTTGAAATTTGCTTGGATTTCCACATATTTGAAAGCCTTTTTGATTTGCCAAAATCAACGGCTGAACCGAATGTTTTGAAACTTGGCACACACGATACTTGTACCAAGACATTGCCAACGCGATCATTTTGACTTCGTCTGTCAATTCAGTATAGACGGCACGGATCAGTCAATATTTTGAATGGGGAAAGTGAATATATATATGGTATCAGTCCTAGTACGCAATTCCTACAATTGTGAGCTAGAAGTTGTAAATGACTTCCCTTGGCATGAATAAACTGGCAGATGGCGCTTTTTTTCTACAACTACCACTACCTCCGCTGATATGTCTTTCACTGTATTATTGCCACTGCCGCAGGTTTTGACTACCGTGTAGTCATTTCTCACTTGTTCTTCCTACAGCCACAGCATGTGGATGTGTTTAGAGAGAGCTCTGCTAGAATTAGATTTTTGTTTTTGCCTATCTTGAGGCAAGAGGGAAATTCAGTCTAGATTTAGATATACATTGTAAAAACAATGTCTAAGACACCTGGAATTCTAAACGCTGCAAATTTTGCAGTCGTTCTTGGTCTCAATTAGAAATTCACATTCACTGTGGTTTTCTCTTGCAAAGGCTATATGTGTTTTCGTTTTCAGCTTAATTTGGCCTAAAAAAAAGGGTACCAAAATGTTGCGTGCCAAAATATCGTACCATCCACTTAGTGCTGAAATGTCGTCCAACACCCATGCTCGTATATGTCATAAACATTAGCCAATCAACGGTCACAAGAAGAGACTTTATTTATAGAATAAACCTCATCGGTGAAAGCGGAGTTGCCCAAGTTAAAAACAGAAATCAGCGAATGGATTGCCATCTACCGGACATTCCGGAGAAACATGAGTAGATACACAATCAATAACAAGGAATTTACGCCATGTCGGTGATCATCGTTTCACCAAATTCTATTGTTATCGACCAGTCGTACATAAATGATAAATTCTATAGGACTCGAAAAGGATTCGAGGACCCACACATAGAAGCATTTTTCGGGTAATGAATCCATGCACCCAGAGAAATGGTTTCTTTCAAGATACATCCACCTAGACAAGCAATATATTTCGAGGCGGGGGGGGGGTACATATGGAACAGTCCTTACTTCATTTTATCAACAAAGAAATCTTGTATTCTGTTGTAAGAGTGGCCCAAGGTGACTGCTTTGGAAGTACATGTACTGTTTGTGAAGTAAAGAATGCTACTGTTATGTTTATTTTTACTGTTTATTTCGCTGATTTTAATGAAAAATTCCCATGTCAAATTTATTCCCAGATTTACAAAGATGGTGAAGCCAGCTATTTTGTGAATGTCACCAACCCACAGCAATCCAACAGAGGTCAAGTCCATTACAGGTCACATAAACACATAGAGGCAGGACAAGAATTATTGATGCAGTATGGACAGGAATATGAAAAGAAACGGGGGATACATGTAGGACGAGGCAGTTTGGATGGGCCTATAATAGCCAAATCTGCAGTATCTGGTGAGTATGGCAGGCTTTCATGTCTTTCAAAGATTGTAACTGGACTACACTTTGTAATCTCATCACAACACCATGGTCTAACTTAAATCAACCATGGTCAGCTGGTCAGGCTCGCATATGCTAGTATAAATGGTGGAGAACTACTGATGATCGCCATATTTATCTATCTAATCATTGGAGGGTGTACACACTATAATACACAACAAAAGTTGCTGCCAGATTTACTTGGGCCTAATTTTATTATTTTATTTTTTTATTATTTTACATGTTTATCTATAGACCTGTATTACTTGGAACTGTAAATACACAATGTATATAATCTCTTTTGTAGATAACTGTATTGTTAATCATATGATCCATCGAGCTCTCAGGATTATCAAATTGACAGAATTTCACTATATGTACAGCACCTGATCTCGATTATATATTCACCTTGTACATATATTTACTGCATATATTTGTCCCCCGCCGCAACGCGGCCGGGGACTTTAAAATGGTTCTTGCTTCTATGTGTCCGTGCATGCACGGACATGTCCGTGCAAATACTTCGTAAGCAATAACTTCTAAATGCTTCGTCGGATTCCCCCGAAATTTGGCATCTGCATTCTTTGCGACAAGACGTCTCTTGGTATTACATTTCAGCAAGATCCGCCTGTAGGTGGCGCCACTGGGTCTTGTTCCAATCTTTAGTGCATGTCCGTGCATGTCCGTGCAAATGCTTCATAAGCGATAACTCCTAAATGCTTTGTCGGATTCCTCCGAAATTTGGCATCTGCATTCTTTGCGACAAGACGTCGCTGGTATTACGTTTCAGCAAGATCCGCCTGTAGGTGGCGCCACTGGGTCTTGTTCTAATCTTTAATGCATGTCCGTTCATGTTTGTTCAAATCCTTCGGAAGCGATAACTTTCGAACAACACCGTTGGTGATGCGTTTCAGCAAAATCCACCCGGAGGTGGCGCCACTAGAGTTCATGCTGCAAGTGATAACTTAGAAACACTTGATCGAATTTCTTTGAAATATCCTACATATGTACCTTTCTGGGTAACATGAGAAACGCTGCGGCTCATCGGATTCTTCTCAAATTTGGCATGCATTTACCATGCCAGGAGCTGTTGCTTGGGATTGCCTTTCGCTCACTTGCACTCACAGGTGGCGCCACCTGGTGGCAACATCACAAATCCGTTTCCGGGTAATAACTTGAGAACTGACCATCGGATTCTTCTCAAATTTTGTATGAATGTACCGTGACATAAGATGTCGCTTGATAATGCATTTCACTGACTTGCGCCTAGAGGTGGCGTCACCTGGTGTCAAAATCTAATTTGGTTTCTGGGCAATAACTTGAGGACCCTCATCGGATTCTTCTCAAATTTGGTATGCAGATGTCCCCACGATACCATGTTCCTTGGGATTGTATTTTTCCCCCGCTTCTGCCTACAGGTGGCGTCTCCTGGTGGAAAAATTTGTTTCCAGGCAATAATTTGGCAACTGCTCATCAGATTATTCTCAAATTTTTTATTCATATGTGACCCGCCCCAAATAACATGAACACCGGTGGGCATCTAGTACCGGCAATAACTTGAGGACCCCTCTTCAGAGTCTCAAAGTTCATATGCTGATACCATGACATGAGATGTCATTTGGGATTGTGTTTTGCCTGCTTGCACCTACAGGTGGTGACTCTAAAGGTGGCAAAGTCTAAATTTGGTTTCTGGGCAATAGGTTGAGGATGCCTTCATATTCTTGTCAAATTTAGTTTGCAGATAATATGCCATGAGTTGTCTCTTGGGGTTGCATTTCGGTTACATAATTTTCATGCTACATGGTAAAGAAAATATATTACAGTAGCAATCAACATTCAGTCAGCCATTCGGAGTTGATCTCAAAACCTGGGAAGGTGGAAAGACCCCTCTGCTTCTTACGCCTGTGAAATAGCTGTTGCCATCGTCATGAATATCTTCCAAAACCGACAGCGCTTATAAATATTGCTGCCATTTTGGCGGGGGACCTAGCATCCTCTGGCTGCTTGTTATATATACATATTGTAATAATCCCCAGGCCGAGAGGGGTATTATTGTTTTGAAAGAAATTGTGGTTTACCAAATAATAAAATATAGGCCAGTAATTCCACAGGTAATCCAAGTATTATTGACTCCAGCAGGTAATCCAATGTGTAATCCAAGCGTAAGAGATTTCCACAGGTAATCCAGTAATATTGCTTCACTGTAACTAGGACTCAATGATAACACAGGTTTTCGGGTCTATATGGTTTATTTCCGTCATAGAATAATCAAAATAATATTACAATTGATCAAATTCACAATCGTGGATAGCAGTACAGATGGATTGAGCCAATGGTATTACCCACCCCTCAAATGCGCAGTAAACTCGCCTCACTATACTACTGATCCCATGTTGGTATATGGTAATTCACATCCAGCCAATACTAACCGTATCAATGATATTACAGGTACGGGAGACAGCCTTAATCCCTATAAATTCAGTATGGTAAATAAGACTCCAATACGATCTCAATACAATTCCACTAAATTGGTACTGGCCAAGCTACGATGTGAACTCGCCGGCGGCTTGTTGCTGTCTGCCATTGCTCGTTACGACCCGGTATTTATAGCCTCCGGTGCCTGGGGCTGAGCACTATTTTCGCTCACAAAAATTATTGGTAAACAGTAAAATATACATTTCCAAGTTGTGCTCTACTTGTGCGTAACATTTAGCATCGGAAAATAAACTTATTTCATAGAAATTAATGAATAGCACAACTTCCTTTACCCGACCCGATGATTTACCTATACCCACAACATGGCGAATACGAAATGCAGCAAGATGAACATTTAACAATAACATACAGTATATTTACAACAGAGTATGTAAGTGCTCAATTTGTGCTTCAACGTTATTTTATCTCTACTTTTAGATAACATAAACAGTAAGACTTGATTTATTGTAAATATACTAGAGCACAAGTGTATATTCCCGGCAGTCGGCAAAGTCCACATACTTTATACATGGTGTACATTCCCGCCCGGTGCAAGACCAACTTTGACAACAAATATCTTTTAAATAATGCCAGACCTGCCTTTTAACATAATTTTCCCCAGAAATATAATTATCAAGGAATATAATCTTCAATGGATGGCACTTACTTTGCAGGAATAAATCTGTTGTTCAATTAAATACACAGGGATGTCGAAATAATTCTCTAGCAGACGAAGTATGCGTATGAGCACAGAGAAGTCAAACATCCGCGCATATAGTCCGCACAGAAAATCCGTATTCTGGATTCCAAAGTTCATACGAATGTCAATTAATGCCACAGTTCAAATTAGTAATGTGTCACCAACATCTAGAAATATTAAATTGGAATTATAAAACACAATAATGGTAAACTTGTGCTGAGTGTAACCGCATTACGCACACACTTGTAGAATAACAAAATGCCTATGTACATGAAGCGGGAGGGAGAGACCAGAACATGCTCGGGGGAAATCTTGAACAGGTCAGTAATTCATACGACGAAATGTTGTCCAAAACTATGATTTAATGTCACTATAAACACACGTAAGTCCACTTGGTAGGAAATTTGTCACAGTCTCTGAATTTGTACCAGTTTATGATACTTCGCGAATGAATGAGCCGGCGCCCATATTCCAACATTTATTTACATTGTCAGATTAGGGAATATGCCTCACAGGCATTACAATATCGTAAATAATTACAGCAGAAACTGAACACCTACATGTATCTTTTTTACCCTGCTGTAGCCAGTCGCATACTTTTTTAAATATTATCAGTTTGGGATAGAACAAGCCCCCTGGGGTTTTATTCCCGCCATTTATACAGCCGTATTAGTTATTATGTTTGTACAGGGGTAAAAGCGTTCGGTGTCCGGTTATTTTCGTTTAGTTTGACCTAACGAAACGCGAACGGAACGAAATGTAAACGCGTTTCAAACGCTTACCAAACGATTATAGGAAACGAAACGCTTTCAATATCGCTTAATTTTTATTTTATCAAAACGCGTTTCCTCTGATCGAAACGCGTTTATAAACGCGTTTGTGAATGCGTTTTATAAACGCGTTTCGAACGGGTTTCTCTTTTCGTTCGATTTTGTGCAAATTTGTGTTTTTATTTTGCAAACCAGGCCAGGAAGTCCACGTGTCGGGGCTTTCCCCAGCCGCTATTATAATCCCTGTGCTATAAATATATGTGGCATAGCCTTTAATATACAAGGGTAAACACGTTCTGTGTCCGGTAATTCGTTTCGTTTATATATTGCGCTAAGATTAAATCTTTTCGTTCACCAAGCGAAACAATATATGTCTTCCCGTACCAAGCGAAATGATTAGTCAGGCATGTTATACTGAGTCGAAAAAGCGTTTCGCCTGACCTTGACTCCATGCAGCTTTTGACCAACACTCAGTCGCCGAACCGTTGTACAAAGATAAAAAAACAGACCAAATAATATTCTCGCCCGACGAAGCAACCGTGGTGTGGACGGTAATGCTTATTTAACAACAACAACAACAATAAAACGCGTTACGGAACGCGTTTCCAAAACGCGTTTCGAAACGCGTTTTCAAAACGCGTTTCAAACGCAAGCTTAAATCTTTTCGTTCACCAAGCGAAGAAATATTTGTCTTCCCGTACCAAGCGAAATGATTAGTCAGGCGTGTGATACCGAACCGAAAAAGCATTTCGCCTGACCTTGACTCCATGCGGGTTTTGATCAACACTCAGTCACCGAACCATTGCACAAATAAAAAAAAAAAACAGACCAAATAGTATTCTCGCCCGACGAAGCAACCGTGGTGTGGACGGTGATGCTTATTTAACAACAACAATAATAAAACGCGTTCCGAAACGCGTTTCCAAAACGCGTTTCGAAACGCGTTTTCAAAACGCGTTTCAAACGCGTTCATAAACGCGTTCGTGAAACGCGTTTTAAGCGAAACGAAACAAAAGATAACTGAACATACCGATGATCAAACGCGTTTGCGAGGTATAAACGCGTTCTTTGAGAAGCAAACGAAACGAATACAAAACGCGTTTAGAACGCTATTGAAACGCGTTTCAAACGATAATAGAACGATAATATACGTGAAAAACCGGACACCGAACGCTTTTACCCCTGTATATACATTTGATGAAATGGTGAATAAACAATCAATCAAGCACATCACTTTTCCACTTGAACATTTCCCGATCAACTGTAGTATTTCACGGGTCACCATTCTTACAGGGATGAGATCCTATATTCAATATATTTATCTGATGAGCGTAATTATTAACAATAGCACCACTGACGATATCGCTCATCAATGAAAGGACGGATGCTTTTGTTTTTTGATGTTCTCAGTTGGCTGTCTAAGTAAATTAAATAGGATTCGATTGATTGAAATTGTAGTTTAAAGGCCGCTTCCCATACGGATTTCGCGGTCCATCAACTCAATGTTTTACATTAATTTCATGTTTAATTCTTTGTTCATTTAAGATGTTTACAAGAACTGTATTTTAAAATAAAGAGTCGAGTCTCTGTAGACTGAACTCCAGATTGTGAGAACAAAAATAATAGATGAAAGGCTTTTACTGCTGATCATTAAATATGATTGGTGGGGCTAATCACGATTATTTGCCACTTCTATGTGCACATTATTAAAGAAGCTTGAAGTACAATATTGAGTTTCGTAACAATAACAAATTTGAATTATACCATCTTGCTGTAAAAGGGCCGCATTATTCTCAAATGCTGTAGATTATCATTCTAATTTGCCCAACCTTGGTGTTGGTGATTTACAAACTTTCAGTATCTATGACTGTCTTTAGTATCATACGGCACAGCGAATGGGGGAAGAATCCAATCTGTCATCTGTCGCTGACCACCAAGAATGATCATACTATTACTTACCTAATTCATAGGCAGCAGTTTAAACGAATGCAAGCAGTTAGTAAAAGAATTACAAAAAAATTGGCCTTCGCTATATGTCATGCAGTAACATGATTTCGGAAAGACTGAAATTGTAAATTAGAGTATTGTTTTAACTATCACACTAAGACTTTTAATATGTTCAAAGATTTCAACTAAAACAATAAAACATCAGCAACATGTCTGTCGGTAGTACCTGAAAAGAAAAAAAACCATTTTATTGGTTCTGCATTATTCCCAAATGTATACATAATACTAAAAATTTGTCTAATGGCATAATAGACGTGAAGTGTGCCGGATAAATATAAATTCTGGAAATTCTCTTTCCCGCTGTTCCCCGCGTGTTCGTGAAAGCTCAAGTTCCGCCATGCTGTAGGCCACGGTGAGAAGAATTTTTTTCTTCGCTAAAAATTACAAAGCACAGTTAAAAGCACGCAGGAACAGCAGGAGAGTGAGAGAATTCCCTCAATATCCCATAATATATAGCTGTCCATGCAGGCTGCCGTAAACCGGTCTGCTTACCAGAAACGCAAGCGCCCTCCCGACGTGCTGCATTTTACGACAACTTTAGAAAAAGTTTCCCATAAAACACAACACACCGGTTGGGCATGACAATAATTTAATTGTCGACTAAAACTACATATACATAATAATACAATGACTATAAACCAGTGTGCTGCAGCAGCAGCATGAATTATTAAATATAAGCAGCACACTGGTACAATGCATTATGCAATGAAGCAGAACACGCACATTTAAAGGCATAAAAATCACCGGGCCAGCATATATGTGATAACGCAAACGAGCATGAATAATCCTAATTTATAATAGCTCGAGTCCATAGCGGAGAATAATTATCGTGATTACAGCGAGTCTATTGGAATTGTGCCTGAGGTTCATAATGAATTAATAATTAATATATTCCCCAAACCAAACATTAGGGGTAGGGTAAGCTGTTTAAGACGGACATAGTAGAGTTATGGTCAGGTCTGACGTACCGGAAAACACAGTCACTTTTCCAATCGCCCATTGAGTGAACCATGGGCAAGGGCACACCAGCACAAGGTCGAATAACTTGTCGTAAGTTGTGCATTTTACGACAACTTAAGAAAAAGTTTCCCAAACAAGTTTGAATGATAGGATAACTTTTTCTTTACATCATATCACCCAATCTTAAAGACAGTTTTACATTCACCTTCATGACAGATCATTTTGCAGGATGCAAATAAAATACAGATCTAGAGTTGGAGAAATCCATATAGATCTCCACTTATTTCAAGAGACAAACCGGAATGTTAAATTGAAAACCGGTATGTTCCCATGTTGTTGCTTCGGCAGGAACGCGGACCTGTGAGAAAGCATTTTTTCGTGAAGATTTCCGAAAGATTTCTTTCAAAATTTGGTTTTGAGTTTTGCCCTAAGAAAAATTGTATCATTACGACATCGCATCGAGTTTAGGCCCACACAGTTATCGCGGATAAATAGTCGCAGCTGTTTGCATTTTCCGAGACTGGTATGTTTTCGACCAAGTTCTAGATGCCAGGCTTGTTACATATATAATAGCCTATAGGATCAAGTTTACATTATACACTTATTAACTTGTGACGGAGTCAATATCATGAAACCTGGACCCGAGGTCAGACTTGGCAAAGCAGACCTGACCGAGGCCGCAGGCCGAGGTCAGGTTGCTTTGGCCAAGGGTCCAGGTTTCATGATATTGACTCCGTCACAAGTTTATAAGTGTTTGATTATACCGAATTTATTAAATGCAGTGAATTATCGCTATGACGCCAGACTAGCGCATGGTACTATTATTACTCCTTTTCAAAAACGCTGTGTGTTATCGGAAATAAGACACACAGATACAATTTTATGACTAGAATAATACTGAGAATTTAAAGTTTCAGAAGCGTTTCACAAACCCTGGGTGTTTTGATACAATGTAGCCACTGGCTTCACACACTTCGTTCATAAATCCTATTTAGGTCATTTGATTGGGTAAATTTACTCCAGTTTTGAGATGAGAATGAAATGGATTACTCGGGCAGTGTAGATAGAAATTACATATAACAAATTATTCTACCTCTTGAATATTCAGGAAACCGAAACGTATGCTTACCATCGACGAACAAGAGTATTTATATTCATCCTTCTTGTCTCAATTCAGCAAAGAGTTTGTAGAGGAATTCACCAATTAGTTGTATTTCGTTATCGACGAAAGATTATCGAAATTAATGTCTTTTGCTGGACAGTAGACCCGTAATATTGAGACGCCTGTATAACATTTTCTGCATTCTTACTGTCCCTATTTTGTAACAGTTCTTGTAGATTGTCATCGTACAATCTACGAAGCGACCACCGTCAGCCATGTTGCAGACAGACGGTACTTGTAAACAGTGACCACATGATCACAATATTGACTCCGGACCTCGCGCGCTCCGCCCGACACATAAACAGCTGGGTCAGTGATTGAAAAATATTGGCTGGGCTGGGTACAGTTTGACCAATGAAATATCAGAAAACCCTCATGAATATTCAAGAGGTATAATAAATATATATGAGGAATAGGAATTCTCCAGTCCCGTACTTCTTTGTTTTATGTAGTTCAACGTGTAAAGATCAGATTCAAGGAAATATTTAATCATATTTTGTGCACACCAGAACTGCTAGCAAAATTTATCTCAAGTATTTTTTTACTTTCAGGTGAAGAGATTTACTGCTGCAGACACTGTCCCCACATTGAGTTTTCAACAAGGATAAACTATTATCGTCATGCGAGACATGAACACGGTTCTATTATCCCTGCCGATGTCTTAAATGAGATGAGACAGCTTTCGCAAAAACATAATTCATCAAATAAGGAAAAACCCTTCAAGTGTTCAGTGTGTGAGTATAGGTCTACACGAAAGTCCAATCTGATTACACACATGAGAACGCACACTGGAGAGAAACCCTTCAAGTGTTCAGTCTGTGAGTATAGGTGTACACAAAAGTCAGATCTGGATAAACATATGAGAATTCACACTGGAGAGAAACCCTTCAAGTGTTCAGTGTGTGAGTATAGGTGTGCATGTAAGTCCAATCTCAATGTTCACATGAGAACTCACACTGGAGAGAAACCCTTCAAGTGTTCAGTGTGTGAGTATAGGTGTGCATGTAAGTCACATCTGATTACACACATGAGAACTCACACTGGAGAGAAACCCTTCAAGTGTTCAGTGTGTGAGTATAGGTCTGCGCAAAAGTCAGCTCTGGATAAACATATGAGAACTCACACTGGAGAGAAACCCTTCAGTGTGTGAGTACAGGTGTGCGCTAAAGTACCATCTGGATGAACACATGAGAATTCCCACTGGAGATAAACCCTTCAAGTGTGAGTACAGGTGTTGTGATCACAGTTCATCGAGGAGGCATAGAAAATCTCGTGGAGTAAATAATTTTGAGTGTTATGTATATCAGAAGAATTATTCAAACATGAGAGAATACAATAACATGTAAGTGATGGACACAGATATGTAAGACATAATAATGCTATTCTGATGTAAATATTGGGAGGAGTAGAAACGGAATATTATAATGTGAACTTGGACATATATCCTCTGAACGAACTCTCACTGGAGAGTACAGGTGTGCACAACAGATGAATCTGAATAAAAACAAGAGAACTCACACTGGAAAGAAACCCTTTAAGTGTTCAGTGTGGGAGTTCAGATGTGCATGACAATTTGTGCCAACTACACACATAAGGGAAATCCTTCAAATGTTCAGTTCATTGAGGCATCATACAAAATATAATGCAACAAATAATTTCAATTGCTTTGTATGCCAGAATTACTTTTCAAATGGAACAGAATTACTCGTACTTGAGAAAATAGATCTTGAAGAATGAATTAGATTCAATAACTTATGTGCTGGACAGACTTGTAAAACATTCGCTTTAAGCAAACATTGCTCATGTAAATATGGAGTAGGGTGAAAATGAAATATTATAGCATGTACATATATCTGCTGCATGAATTAGGTGGTATGTAATGGCATTCCACAATTTCTCTCCTCATTGAATCAAACTTGACAGTGTACAGCATGTGTTTGGGGATTAGTTTTTTTGTTAAAGCTTCATACATGTAATTCTTCAATTTTAATAGGAAGGTCATGAAATTACCATCTGTGTATTTATATGCCCAATGGCAGAATATCCAGCATTTTTCTAATCATGATAAAATAAATGTATGCATCAATTTATTGACAGCTATCAACAACACAGCTCTGTCTTGTTCTTTTAATCAGGGTTCATAGAGATACTGGGAAATTTACATGTACTGTCTCTTCCATATAGTATATCAGGTTTAGGATAAAGCTATTTGGAGCTTTTTTAGATCCATCAGGCTTTTTTAGCTTGATCGAGCTTTAAAAATGTCACTTTTACTCGTACTGATCATGGGATGTCCAATTTCCGTGGCGAAGCGGGCGTTCACAGTTTTACCATGCTGAGCCGAACATGGGAGAAGTTCAAAACCGAAAGAATTTCCCTTGTTCACAATTGCGTTGTTGTTATATTTCATATCAAATTATTCTTATGATGCACAGTCAACAACGTTTCCTCACCTCCTGTATTGTCATCAACACTTTATATCTCCTAATAAAACGTCCAACTTGAAGCCATCATGGCGCCTCGCTTTCAATATGATCTGGCCAGCCCACGTGATCGGATATGCCGAAATATGGACTTTTAATTTTCCATCGGGTATGGTGGACCTGAATGCACATACAAGCCAAAATTTCAAATATGGAATAACAAATTGAGCTACTAATCACATCTAAAGAATGATTACTTGGTGGTGAAACTCGTTCAATAAAAGATATATTATTTTACGAAACATTGTCATCAGAACCAATAGCAGCAGTTGTCCCTTTCCTGTCAAAATGCACACACCACGTTTACAGACATGAACAGGTGCTTCAGGCATGCCACCAACTATTAAGTATGAAATCTGGGATTCCAGATGTGCTGTCCCATGATTTGATCTGTACTAACCCACAGTATTTTATTTGCCCAAATAAAAGTTTGGTTTGTATGTACATGATGTGCATTCAGGTCCACCATACCCGATGGAAAATTAAAAATCCATATTTCGGCATATCCGATCACGTGGGCTGGCCAGATCATATTGAAAGCGAGGCGCCATGATGGCTTCAAGTTGGACGTTTTATTAGGGTGGCCCTCCGCAGTTTCGTAGTAATGGCCCCTCTCTAATTTCATAATACGATAGACTGCCCTTGTTCTGCTACATCATAATTCTTCTTGTCTTCTTAATAGCTTATATCTATAATGCCATCCTATTCAGCATTATCAACACTGCAAACGAGTACGTACAAATCGAGTGCTGGCTTCGTCTACACGCTGATCGGGATCATGGAGTAAAGTTTGTCCTGCCTCAGTTATGCCCCTTGGGTGTGCCTAAAAATCGGGACTCATTTACGGGAAGAAAATCTGACAAAAAACGGTTAGGTTGACACCCCCTTTTTTTTGCCTTTTTAAGTTGAGACCGGACCAGGGAACGTGAGTAAGAAGTTTAATTGAAATCGCTCTTACAGATTTTTCTGGAAATTGAGCCGAATTTGACCATTTTTCGACATTTTTAAGGGGTTTTCTAGGAAAATGAAGCAAGCATGGAGGAGAATGTTCGAGTTAAATTTTTCTATAACATAGCAGTGTTATATCTTAAAATAATAGTTTCATCATGCTCTTTCAGAAAATATATACATATAAGTGATTTGGGTTGAAGGTTTTGCGACAACTGGTGGCCGAAAAACGGACCCATAGTCTATTCCATGCCGAATAAAAGAATCTCCGGAGTGCACCCTAGGAGATATAAAGTGTTGATGACAATACAGGAGGTGAGGAAACGTTGTTGACTGTGCATCATAAGAATAATTTGATATGAAATATAACAACAACGCAATTGTGAACAAGGGAAATTCTTTCGGTTTTGAACTTCTCCCATGTTCGGCTCAGCATGGTAAAACTGTGAACGCCCGCTTCGCCACGGAAATTGGACATCCCATGATCAGTACGAGTAAAAGTGACATTTTTAAAGCTCGATCAAGCTAAAAAAGCCCGATGGATCTAAAAAAGCTCCAAATAGCTTTATCCTAAACCTGTATATATGCCTCAAACTTTGCATCGAATCCATGGAACAATGCTGAATTCAACCTAGAGTTCATTGGGAAAATTGCACCCCTCCCCAAATGTACATAGATGATGACTGCCTCCTTAGGTTATGGACTCTAGGATACCCTGTTACTACCATACTTGAATCTGCAGTTGCCTGCGTACAGCATTATAATACACAGGCTGTTAGCCAGCTACTTTGAAACATGTTCAATATTTATCCTGAAAACTTACCTCTCTTCAACAGTTATTGCATCAGATGTTCCCACTGAATACCTAGTGAAGAATTTTTAATTCTTCCTGATCTCGCACATGCTCGCCAACTTCTCCATATTCACTTCGCAACATAGAGAAGGTTTTCATGTCTGGCTCCGTGAAAATCGAGTATTACGGTGATTCACCAAGTGTTGGATTACATTACGACGGCTGATATTCTGCAAGTAGTCCTTTCTTCACATTTGGTTCCTCTGCCGGAAAATTTTGAAAATGTATCCTTCATTTTACTCACTTTGGCACGTTTCAGAGAAGATTTTAGGGTGAAAAGTTGAACAATGTACACCTGTAACTCTTTCGAGGAGGCAAAAATAAAATAAATATTCTTACTCAAATATTGATCTTCAGATGAAACCATCTTCTTGTCAGTTTAAGTCAAAGTAAACTTCTACAAGAAAAGGTAAATTCATCAAGACCAAACATGTGGATCATGTGACCCAATGCATAGCAGACATACTCGTATGTAGTTGGCAATATCGTAACATCGACTATCCACTGTCAACCGTTGCACGATGCATATATGGAAAGTCCACGCTGACTAGCATGGAGTGTTTGCTGCGCGCAAATATTTAACCGGAAATCCAGACATTTTCTGTGGGTTGTTTGTAGCACGAAAGAACCGATGTTATTGATCGTCATGCTGTTATGACACAATAGGTACATATATTCCCATTTAATTAGTTTTTATCGTTAAGCATTTCAATCAACTGTACACAACTGGACATGCTGTTGACAAAATCCACAAATATTTGATTTCATCTCAGTGATCCTGAATACTGCGATACACTGGTAAAATCCATCCTGCTCCCTGAGTATTGCGCCAGCCAATAAAACGACCAGGTAGCCATAGTTCATAACATCACCATACCAGCTACGGCTGACGTAACAGCTGAGGGTGAAGGTTAGACTGCGATATACGAGGCCACACAGAGCCAAGAGATCCAGCTAGTACTGCTCCCAAAGTACATGATACCAATACCCATAATAATTAACGAAGAAGAGGAGTCAGTTTCAGAGGTGATGATAGTGGTACATGTAACTCCGGTTGAGTCCACAAGAAACACTGAGCCTAGCTCCCAAAGATTCTGCAGCATCCTAATCATACTCAACTGGAACCACTAGAGAACCTCTATGGACCCTGTACAGAAACTCCCTCAGACCCCACAGGTACCCCTATAGACTTGCCTGGAACCCTTGCAGATCCTGCTGACTAGGACCTGCTGATAACCCAAACTTTCCAGCCACTCCTATCGGACCAAGCAGTATAGACAATACACTGGAAAAAAAGTAGATCTATACCCGTCATGTGCATGCCAGAGGTTGAACAAAACCTTATCTGAAAAGCTTTCGTCCCAACAATTACCAATTCAAGGCATTGAATTGAATTGAATTTTATTCACCAACGATCAAAGAATATATAGGTAGTAACATGTTGCTGAATTACAGAAAGGTAGTATACAAATCAATAGCGTTACATAGCATGCAATGAAAATTGGCGGGAATAAAACCCCAAAGGGCTTGTTCCCAAAATGCTGTTTCTTCTCTTAAGCTTGAGAAACCTGGGATCTGTTCCTTAAAATCACTCGACTACCTTTCCCTAACCGCTGGTTGATGTAGCAACCATGGTCTCGTCAGACAAACTGGACAAAGTTTTACTGGATTCGGGAAGTATAACTGGTTTAACGATATGTGTGGAACCTTGGGTTTCGGAATCAGGAAGACATGTCATTTTGGACGAGGGATTCAGCATCTCTATGCCAGGAAGAACAGGCCGATCAGGAGCGATATCAGTCTACCTTATGTTGTAATTCGTTGCACTCAAACGAACACAAATTATTTATCATTTCAACAAACGCTCTCATTCTTCTCGGGCTTTTTATTCACAATAGCGTAGCCGGAGCCGTGAAGTTCGACCTCGCGCAGTTCATACTAGTACACCATGAATGATGAGAATATAGTCGGCCGGCAAAGCACCTCAAAAACGCATTTTTTTTTACAAATGGGTACCCATGCTAAATTAGTTATTTGAGTGGTAGGGATCAAGGTAGGAGGGGATACCACCCTGATTTTGGTGATCTTGGGGTCAAATAATGTCAAAAATGGGTAAAAATCGGTTACAAATTAACATCCACCGTATTGTTACCAATGAGTATCCAGTAGTATTGGCTAGATCCTCTGTTAAAGTGACGATTTTAATCAATGGCACAAAACTTTGTTGCAGAAACTTATAAAACAGGGCTATTCCACCAAGCGCCTCCACTCAAAGTTTCTCAAATTTGGCGATACATATCACATGCTGATAGCATAATACGAACGTAGCGTGCAAGATCTATGGCGTTACGTTTCGTAACTTTTGTCTAATTCCGCTTAACCCGGGGCTAGGGGCCGTATGAACCCATGTACTTCAAGATCCTCATGGTACTCATATGAACAGTCACAATCAAAGCGTGACTGAGATACATCATTCTTTAGATGACGACTTCACAACGAATATTAAGAATACTGATCAGCGATACGGATTTGATATTTTTGGAACATCATGATGTTTTCTGCACATTTACTACTAGCTTCCGATGATTACAATACATCGCAAAATCATCGAGAGCCTTTTGTAGTCACTCTATACTTTCAGAGAAAATCACCGTGTCATCGGCGTACAGAGCAACATAACTTTCAACAGTACCTCCATATCACGGTTTTCTATTTCAATAAATTGGTTACCTTCGTCAGTTAAAAACTCTTCTAAATCATTGACAAAAAGTGCAAATAATAAAAGTGACAAATTCTCTCCTTGGCGCACTCCCTGTCTACTACCAAAAAATTCAGACATCCATCCATTTGCTCTAACACACGATTTGATATCATTATACATATTTTTAAACAAGCGTAGTATTTTACCATCTATGCCTAAATCTAATAGTTTCTTCCATAGTCCGACTCTCCATGCAGAATCGAACGCCTTTCGGTAATCTACAAAGACACAATACAGTTTTTTTTTGCGATTGAGATAGTTCTATCAAACACTTGAGGAGTAATGTATGATCTAAAACATTGTACCCTTTTCGAAATCCCGCTTGATTTTCCGATAAAATTCCGTTCTCTTCTACATAAGCTGTTAAACGGTTATGTAAAATGCCAGTAAATACCTTCCCAAGGCAACTAAGTAGAGTTATACCTCTATAATTTTCCGGGTCTTCTGGATTTCCTTTCTTTTTATATATTGGTACAATGATACCCGTAGACCAGCTAGTAGGAACTTTACCAGTTTCCAGAATTTTGTTGAATATTGATACATACAAACGTTTACATTTTTCAAAAGTGCACTTAATATGTTCGTTTGCTATTTCATCTATGCCTGCAGATTTACCAATTTTAAGCTTGTCTATTGCGAATTTGATTTCAGGCTCAGTTATAGGCATACTCAAGTAATCATCACTAAATGCTGTACATATAGGTCGATACTTGGTGTAAGGACGCATTGTTGAGGCTTTTGTTGAGGCTTTTGTGCAGCTGAAAAGGGTCACGTCTAGACGCATTGTTGAGCTCAGACAGGCTATTGTAGGCTTTGTCTTGTGCGTTCTTACACCAAGTATAAACCTACAATGATCATCATCATCATCATTATCATCATTTTCATTCAAACATTTTAAGTGCCCTAACAATTTTTCTATGGTCGCCTTACAACTGTTATTTCGAGACTTCCCATTTAACAATTTCCAGAATTTTTTAGAATCGTCTTTTTTACATCTCTTAATTTCTTCCTTCAACAAAAATTTATACTGAGACTCAGCCCTGGTTATAGTCCTCTTGTATTCTTTACCTGCCTGGAGCATACTATTATAATTCATGTCAGACCTACATTTACGGAGTATCTTTCTTTATGTGGTTAAGGTTCTTTCTAGCTTCATGGCAGTCGTTATTGAACCATTCTTTATTGTTTCGCTTAGTTTTCTTAACTGTATTCAACTTCTTTCTAACACCAAACACTTGTTTAGATTTGGAGTAGAACAACTGGGTTAACTCATTCACAGTATCCTCTACATTCATATCACCAGATTCTAATTTAGCAATCATTTCATCGATATCCGTCATATCAAATTCTTCACAATATCCATGTTCTTTATCTTTCATGAACCCCCTGGGACCAACTGTTTGACACCCATTCAATTCTCTATTTACATTAATGGGCTTATTACACGAAATACAAAAATTTATTCCACGATGAATATCTGAAAAAAAGGGAGTTAAAATCTTCAACTTCGAACCTAGTCATACTTGTAAATATTTCAGCCGATACTATTACATAATCTACGATTGTACGCTTAGAAGTTGTGGGTTTTCCTACATTTTTATATAAACCATATCTACCATTAGCAATGAATATACCATGCGATTTGCACAATTCTAATAAGCGCCGCCCATAGGCATATATTCTATGTACATCGCAAGATGTTCTGAATTCTGACACACCCGTATCTGTCAACTGAGTCACGTCGCCTATTATATTAATTACTTCGTCTTCTAAGCAATTCTGCAAACAGATGAATTCATCAACCTGGTCCTTAATGGCGCTACATAATTAATTGCCAATTGACATACATCTGTGGTTTAATCCGCATGTCAGGTAGGCTCAGTTCAGAGAACAGTTCTAGACTGAGGCAATTACTGATAAAAAAATATTATTTAAGAATACCTCCCAATACAATTTTCATATCTAACTTTTAGTCTTTTTATATCTAGTCTTTTGTAGCACACACTATATAGAATTGTCTGAACCACTTTTAATATTGAGCGTTTATTTTTGGTGGACTTCTGCTGGTAGTCCCAAGAACAATTAAGCGTTTTGCGTATTTTTATGTGCATGTCAAACATGTTATGGTGGGATTCTCCATGGCTTAAAGGTCAACCCAAACGGAATTTTTTTTTGGTCTAAAAATCCTTAAAAATCATAGTTCATACTTCACTTTGTATGAAAAAAATATTGAAAAAATTCTAATCTGATCAGAAACACACGTAATATGGGAGCAAAGTGGGTTTTTCCACACTTTCACAGCTGGGTTGATGACGTCACGCAGGGAAGTTGCCTGAGAAAAAACAGCGGATAACATGGAAAGCGAGTGCAGTCAGAGCTCCGGTTCAGATGTCGATTCGAGCGATATCAGCTGCTTAGATGGAAATATTTTTCGCCAAGAAGATGAAATAGACATAGAGGAGGATGATGACGGGCAAATTAACAGTTGTTTGCAGACCAACGGCGGAATTCAGCCCTATCAATTTGAGCCGTACGGCTCCGATCCTGACAGTGACAACCACTCTGACAACGTGAAACTCGATGACGACAGGATTCGGAGAGGTCGTTTGTTGAATACAGATTGGTATGCAACTTGACTGGAAACCTTATTATCGTCATCTATAAGACCAAATGTCCATATATTTCAAACTGTATTGAATGTAGAACGATTCTGTGATGTAGCGAACGAGCACATCTGTGTTGTTATTGTTGTCACTGACCGAGGCAGCCTTTTCGAAGGGATAAACTCCGGGATTCGGCAGTATGGACAGTAAACTGTTGATAACTCTACTGATATACGTTCCACTTGAATTTTGTTTGTTTTCCCATAATCCCCATGAAATACCAATTTCAGAATTATATAGTTTGATAAAAAAACTTTGGACATTCATGGCGAAAAGTAAGCCGTGGTGAGTGGATCGGCATTCACATTTGCTCAATTTTCGACAAATTACCTCAAATTAAATTGAAATCGAATGATATTCCCACAATCTCAAATGTCAAGGGATTATGAAAGTATAATTATCACTTCTGTATCTGCAGCCATTCACTCCAATTGGTTTTTTTTATTTATTTACTTATCAAACGTATATATATTTATGAAAGATCATTTTATTATTATTATTAAATAGTATATAATTTAGATAATTTATTTGCGTGAAGTTTGTGCCAACATTTGGCTAAAAACGCATACATAGAATGAATAAAATTGAACATACAAATACAGACATTAAGACACATTGGAACAAATGGTTAAAGGTGTATATATGAAATAGAGACTCATCCAGTCTAACCTGTAGGTGCTCAAGCAACAAATGCCACGCGAGAGCGAGCAGGGCATGTACAGCCGTCCCCCTGCCCGAGGCCTCGCTTGCAGGCTAGGTTCGTTCAGCCGATGTCCGTGATAGATTCTCCTTGTCCGATTTCTTTGCCGTCACATTCTGATTGTTCTTACGTTTGATAGTTGGAATAGCTGTTCTCTTTAGTTTTGGTTTGTACCCGAATTCAACTGCTACGCTGTAGATGTCCTCGAATGATGTCTTTCTGTCAAAATGTGCCGAGCAAATTATACGAGTACTGGCTCGGGCCCTCTTTCCACACTCTCGTGTTGCGTACAAATTTCGTCCAATTTGCAGCGATTTTCTCGTCTGAATACTAACACCGTCATCTGTAGTAAAACTGCAACCTCCCACTACACAACGTCGCGGCATATTTAAAAAATGATGCCCCGATACTCCGAAAATCTCCAGAAATCAGCAGCTACATACGACTGTGGTATACGGCTTTAACATAGAGAATACAAGACGGCTTCCCTCCGTGACGTCACAGCTGGAATTGACAGGAGAGCGATTTTCACCTTTCAAACGGCAATATCTCGCCAACCAGACTGCACAAAATTATGAAAAAAAATATCATAATTTTCAGAATCGGAAGGACTATTTTTTTATATTTTTGACCTCAGAGCGTTTGGGTTGACCTTTAAGGAACATTTTAAGTAAGTGGGTGGGTTGTAGGGTTTAACGTCGTTTTCAACCTTGTTTCAGTCATATCACCACGGTGCCTACTTTTGACAGAACACGAGAGTACTCACGGTTCCTATTACCTGGGACACTGATCAGCCCAGCCTGAACAGCACCCGGTCACTCATCCCAGTATTAACCGAGCTTAATGTTGCTTAACTTCGGTGATCTGACCAGAACCGGTGTGTCCAACATATAAACATTTTGATTTATGACTTCACTGTATTCAAACAGAATCACCGAAGGTGATACTTTCTTATTCCACGTCTTTCAAAAAAATCGCCACTTCATTAACCCCTTGGTTACTGATAGCTATGATAGAATTAGCACCAAATTAAAAGAATGAATCATAGTATACATAAAACTAGGGTAGTTCCCTTCAAGAGAGAAGCGGTCAACATTTTTCAATGATGCCAGTATGTTCCAAAAATATCAAATCCGTATCGCTGATCCGTATTCTTAATACATTATGTTGAGCTTACAATATTGTTGTATGTCGATATTTTCAGACCACAAAGCCAGATTTGCTGGTCATGGGTCAGACCCTAGATGTAAAGAAAAAGAAGTTATCAGACAGACCTGTTCCTGTGACCTTGTATACATCTGTTCCATGGTCCCGACGTGAGACTAGCTCCAATAACGGATCTCGTGTCTTACAGCTGGAAGACCAAAAATATACAATTAGTTCGTCCACAACAAAACAGAATAGATGGCCACACTGCTCATATTATGCTGTCTGTGAAGGAGATCTGACCAAGCATAAAATAATCCACAAACCAGCTCACACTGGTGAACGACCATACAAATGCCCATCGTGTCCATATATCACTGCTGTCAAAGGAAATATGAATATACATGAAAGAAAGCATACTGGTGAGAAAACATACAAATGTTCGTTCTGTCCATATAGCGCTGTTGTGAAAAGAAACCTGAGAGAACATGAAAGTAGCCATACTGGTGAGAAATCATACAAGTGTGCATTGTGTCCATATAGCGCTGCTGGGAAAGGAAACCTGAGGAAGCATGGAAGAACGCATACTGGCGAGAAACCATACAAATGTTCATTGTGTCCCTATAGTGCTGCTCGGAAAGGAAACCCGAGGGTGCACGAAAGAATGCACGCTGGTGAGAAACCATTCAAGTGTACACTGTGTCCATATAGCACTGCTCGGAAAGGAACCCTGAAGTGGCATGAAAAAATACATGCTGGTGAGAAAACACACAAATGTTCATTATGTCCATATAGCACTGCTCGGAAAGGAAACCTGAGGGTGCATGAAAGAATGCACGCTGATGAGAACCCATACAAGTGTTTATGGTGTCCATATAGCCCTGCTCAGAAAAGAAACCTGAGGGACCATGAAAGAACACATACTGGCGAGAAACCATACAACTGTTCATTATGTCCATATAGCGCTGCTCGAGAAGAAACCCCGAGGTTGCATGAATTAAGAATGCACGCTAGTGAGAAACCATACAAGTGTTCATTGTGTCCATATAGCACTGCATGGAAAGGATACTTAAAACAACATGAAAAAATCATACTGGTGAGAAACCATACAAGTGCTCGTTGTGTTCATATAGCACTGTCAGGAAAGCAGACCTAAAGTTACCTGAAAGAAATCACACTGGTGAGAAACCATACAAGTTCTCATTGTGTCCATATAGCACTGTCAAGAAAGCAAAGCCACATGAAAGAAATCATACTGATGATAAACCATACAAGTGCTTCATGTGTCCATATAGCACTGGCTGGAAACAACAACTGAAGCGACATGAAAGAACTCATACTGGTGAGAAACCATATACGTGCTCCTGGTGTCCTTTTACCGCGGCTAAGAAAGGGCATATAAGGCTACATGAAAGAACCCATACTGGTGAGAAACCATGCAAGTAAACATTGTGTCCATATAGCTCTGTACAGAAAGGAAATCTATGGGTACATGAAATAAATCACATTGGTGATAAAGCATACAAATGCCCGTTGTGTCCATATAGCGCTGCTGTTAAAGGAAGCCTTAATACGTATAAGAACTCACCCTGGTGAGAAACAATACAAGTGCCCATTGTGTCCATATAGCTCTGTGCAGAAACAAAATCTATGGGTACACGAAAGAAATCACATTGGTGATAAAGCATACAAATGCTCGTTGTGTCCATTTAACACTGCCAAGAAAGGACACCTAAAGCTACATAGAAGAAGGCACGCTGGCGAGAAAGCATTCAAGTACTTAGCGTGTCCATATAGCGCTGCTGTGAAAGGAAACCTTATGCTACATGTGAAAAAAACACATACCCATACAAATCCTCATGTCCATGTAAAACTACCGGGAAAGGAAGTCTAATATTACAAGGAAGAAAGCATTCAGTACTTCATATCACGTTGGGAACACGGGTTCTCGTCAGATCACCTACGTTAAGCAACATTGAGTTCGGTCAATACTTGAATGGGTGACCGGGTGTTGTACTGGTTGGGCTGATCAGTGTCCAGGATAATATGAACTGTGGACACTCTCGTGTACCGGTACAGGAAGGAACCGTCGTGATATGACTGAAAAGAATGTAGAAAACGACGTTAAATCCTACTCACTTACTTCAAATACACATTGTTAATGTATAGCACTGCTAGGAAAGAAAACACGAATGAGCAGGAAGAGTCTCACACCGAAACGTCACACATACGGCCACTGTGTCCATTTTGTCCTGTGTGAAGAAGAAAGGCTGAACCTATATGGAATACCACCTACTGCTGAGATTCAATGACTAGTTGCATGATCTGCAAAACACTGAACTGGGGGTAGGCCTACATATGAGGGCTTCAGTTGTTGATTAGATGTTTGAAGTGTTGTGAGAGCCCATCTGTAAATGTTATTTGTACAAGTTGTGACTTTTGTGACCGATGAATCTTTGCGGTGGAGGCAGACTGGATACATGTATATTGGAATCACGATTAAGGGAGGTGTTCAGTTATTTCGAGATAAAGACTGGGATGAAATGACACTGTTTAATTCACTCAGTATGTGTTATGAACAACCCTTGTTACCTTTCAAACTAGCGTTAATTTCAGAAAATTTCTATCAAAGGTGTGATAGATTTACAACATCTTAATCTTTTTTCCGGTATCGGTTTTCGACACGAGCTTTGACACGAGCATTCTTTCCCACTTTCAGATGATGCACTGATGCCATCAAATTTAATTTTACTCAAGCCTACAGATTGGGAACTTGACACGGTACAATTTCGCGTCAAGCGTCACCATGAGATAGAAAAACATAAAACAAGATGCCTGCTGTGTTGATATTCCCTGGTTTCCGAATTACTGATTCATATAAGTATTCACGTAAACCTGGTCTACACAATGAACAGCTCAACATGATTGGATGGATTGACTTCGTATCGCAAAACTATGATGTAGTATCTCATTAATACAATTATTGCATATAGTATATTTTAACCCTACCTGTCCTGGGGGGGGATGGGGAGGGCGGGGGCACTTTCCGCCCCTCTGTTGTTTTTTTGCTCCTATCTCCGGAACGACAAAAAATTGAAACCTGAAACTTTGTCACTTTTTAGATTATCATATTAGGGTCATTTTGAGCCTATTTGCATGACAGTAGTAGTGTCCCGTGATTTAACCGCCCATTGACCTCAGAAATTTGCATAATTTGTGGCGGTCACGTGGCGGAGAGAGAGGTCAAATGCAGTATAGTTCCGGCAGAAAGACCAAAAGCTACCTCCAATCCAGGAGAGTTCCAATTGCTGCAGGGGATGTATTCAGGATGTATTCATCCGCGGTGATGCGGTTGGCCGCGGTTTTGGCGGTGATTCGGTCTCGGGAAAAAGCTTCCGCGGAGAAAAAGTAGTCCCTAGATAAAATGGTCCGATGGGATCGAGTGAGGTATCCAAGTGAAGCTTATGTGAAGGGGCATCTATTGAGCTGGGTGTGGGGTTGAACTAGTGGCATTCTGCGCATGCGCGGTGGCCCAAGGGTATGGAAATAGCCATTTTGGAGCTAGGGGAGTTACTCATGGTCCAATGGGGTCGAGTGAGGTATCCAAGTGAAGCTTATGTGAAGGGGCATCTGATGGGCTGGGTGTGGGGATGAACTATCGGCATTCTGCGCATGCGCGGTGGCCCAAGTGTATGGAAATAGACGTTTTGGGATGTAGGGGAGCCCCTAATGGTCCAATGGGGTCGAGTGAGGTATCAAAGTGAAGCTTATGTGAAGGGGCATCTGATGGGCTGGGTGTGGGGTTGAACTATCGGCATTCTCGCATGCGCGGTGGCCCAAGGGTATGAAAATAGACGTTTTGGGATGTAGGGGCGCCGCTAATGGTGCAATGGGGTCGAGTGAGGTATCAAAGTGAAGCTTATGTGAAGGGGCATCTGACTGGACTAGCGGTCGGCCGTTGTCACCATTCTGCGCATGCGCATAGACGTTTTGGGATGTAGGGGAGCCCCTAATGGTCCAATGGGGTCGAGTGAGGTATCCAAGTGGGCCGGAGTTTCTTTCTGATTTTCTTCGTGGGCTTCCACAGTGGCCTTGGTAAATGACCAGTCCAACTCGTCTGATGACCGCTTGATAAGCACTTCATCCACATCTACCACGGCATCTTCCAATGCAGACCATAGATCAGGGTGAAGGGTAAAATGCACTGTACCCCCATCTAGCCGAGCCAATTGAGCAAAGAAAGGCCGCGTCGGATGTACACATCGTGACACAAGTGGATGAGTTTGGATTTGGTCCAGCCCTCCCGGGACAGACGAAATGTGAGCCGGGCACGGTTGTGTAGGGTCCGCATCACAGATGTCTCCCACCTCCTCCATGATATCGACCTTATCCGAATACACGTGCAGGAAAACCTCGGGGGTTAAGCTGAAATACGCCAGTACTATATGCTCCGTCATGGTCAGTACGTGAATGGTACCAGATTTCACTGTCTCTCGTATTTATAGGGAGAACCCCGTGAGATCAAAGGATCAGGTGGTCATGTCACTGGGCTGACTGAGTCTAGCCGGGTAATCAATGGCATCGTCGTCGGGTTCATGGCTAGACAGTTGTTCATGGGGTTCAGCCAGCGCGTTCCCAATAGCACGAGCCCACCCCAACTGGTGTGATGATCGCTCGTCCGGTGTAAACAGCTGGTCCACAATAGGCACCACTTTCTCCAAGGCTGACCACAGATCGGGGTCTAGGGTGAAGCCTCGCGTAGGGTCTTGGTAGCGGCCCAGGCGTAGGAAGAAGGTTGCACGGTATACGTAGATGGCATTGTCTATGTGGATGAGGTTTCCGTCGAGCTCGCCGCTCAACACCCGTTTAAATTTGGTCCAGCCGTCACGAGGTAGCGTCACCGTATTCGATAAGGTCTCAGCGGGCGCCCAGCAAATATCTCCACGGTCTTCCACCAGGGTGACTTTATCTTCATAGACGTGTAACCCCACCCGGGGTGTAAGGGGCAGAATGGCTCGTAGGACGGGTGACATGCTTGCCCCAATGTCGAACGGTGAATGACACACACTCTGTCTGTCTCTCGTATTTATGGGTAGGTCTCTCGGTGACACGGTTGACCCAATGACTAAGGGTAAATGACACACACTCTGTCTGACCCTCGTATTTATAGTCCCACTGTCAATACCACAGCACCAGGGTCAATAGGGCACAGACAAGTGTGAGGCCAACCAGTCGTCGCTGGTTCCGGCGTGAGCGCTCGTGGTCCATAGCCCGAGCATCAAGGATGGCTGTCATAGTCCAATAGTGGTGAGTGATGGCACGCCTCTCCATCGAGTGCACTCTTTCGAGGACCGCTTCTGTGAACTCGTTGAGAATCTGGCGTCGTCCCTCGTTGTCGTCGCCATCTGCAAACATGGACCGGACCACTGCTCGGTAACCCGTGAATGAATTCACCACGGTGGCATGCTGTAAAATGCGAGTCGCATAGGGCTGGATCTCCGCCAAGGCTCTGCAACCGTAGAAATGAAGGTGTAGGATACAGAGACGTGTTTTATAGACCAGGTCACACATGCGCGCCTAGACGTCGGGTGTAGTCCGTGATACGTACTATTCTGATGGGTTAGTCCAAAGAAGAGAGCAACAACAACAACAACAACAACAACACAGATTACAGATCAATCCTTTTATTATGCGTGAACATCATAGGAATGCATGTACTGACCTGTCTGTGGGGATTTTCCACAATGGCATATGCATCCGCGCGCTGCCGGTGATGCCGCGCACTGTCGGAGAACCCGCGCGCGCGCGCTGCGGTGGGGGGCCGGGGCCCGCCGGGGCCGGAAAAGTTGGAGATCGTTTTAGTGAAAACCGGAAGTGACGTCACACACTTGCGCAGACCCACCACACCACGTGAACGCCATTGTAGAGAAAAAAAACCCAGTACATGACAGACACAGACAAGTCTAGACATGGCCAGAGGTCACGCCCCATTCACCCCAACCGGAAAGGACGTCACACACTTGTTCATTGGACCATTAGTGGCGCCCCTAGCTCCAAAACGTCTAGCGGGACCCATACAGGGTCCAGTTTTCGACACTAGGTGACCACATCCCGACGAAATGGCCAGTTTTCGACACCGGATGTGCCGCCATCTTGAACATACGTGCCGCCAATAATGCACCTGGTCAAAATACTCGCTTCTGATTGGCTGAGAGCTCTGTGACGGATTTGAAATACTCGCTTCTGATTGGCCGAGAGCTCCGCATTGCTGTCTGCGCATGATATTCCTACCGTACATCCAACCCATCAGATGCCCCTTCACGAATGCTTCACGTTGATACCTCACTCGACCCCATCGGACCATTAGGGGCTCCACTAGCTCCAACACGGCTATGTTCATACCCTTGGGCCACCACGCATGCGCAGAATGCCGATATTTCAACCCCACACCCAGCCCATCAGATGCCCCTTCACGAATGCTTCACTTTGATACCTGACTCGACCCCATCAGACCCTTAGTGGCTTCCCTAGATGCCAAAACGTCTATTTTCATACCCTTGGGCCACCGTGCATGCGCAGAATGCCGATATTTCAACCCCACACCCAGCCCATCAGATGCCCCTTCACGAATGCTTCACATTGATACCTCATATGACCCCACTGGACCAATAGTGGCTCCCCTAGATGCCAAAACGTCTATTTCCATACCCTTTGTCCACCGCGCATGCGCAGAATGACGCTATTTCAACCCACTAGTCCAGCGAGATGGCCCTTCACGAATGCTTCACTTTGATACCTCACTCGATCCAATTGGACCATTGTTGGCTTCCCTAGCTCCAAAACGTCTATTTTCATACCCTTGGGCCACCGCGCATGCGCAGAATGCCGATATTTCAATCCCACACCCAGTCCATCAGATGCCCCTTCACGAATGCTTCACTTTGATACCTCACTCGACCCCATCGGACCCTTAGTGGCTTCCCTAGCTCCAACACGGCTATTTTCATACCCTTCGGCCACCGCGCATGCGCAGAAGGCCGATATTTCAACCCCACACCCAGCCCATTAGATGCCCCTTTACATAAGCTTTACTTTGATACCTCACTCGATCCCATTGGACCATTTGTGGCTCCCCTAGCTCCAACACGGCTATTTCCATATCCTTAGGCCACACGAGTTGTCCCCCTTGCGTCAATGTGTGCAGATGGCGCTACTGTCGACGCCGTGATATGGAAAGGGCATCCCCACACCATCCTGGAGCCGCCATTTTGTTTGTTGTTTTCTTGCGGAGATACACGGGACAATAAACACTCGACCCTGGGGTGGTACAGATGCTAGACTGATCCTATTAACATGGTACAACACCTATAGATTATGTTTAATTGAGCTGCGTGTATACGGTGAGTGAAGACTCGGCCAACACGTATAGATTAAGTTTATGACTATAAGTTCTATGTAGCGCGCTGCGGCCGGGGGAAACCCCCCAGGCACGGTGTACATTCCGTGGGACTACTTTTCTGCCCGCGGAGGCAGACCACATCACCACCAGACCGCATCACAGCGGATGTATACATGGAACTATTTTTGACCTTTGTCCCGGAACTATAGCCTAGACAGGTCAGTCATGCCTTGATCACGTGATCGTCATGGGGAAACCCCCACTGGGGAATCCCCCCTGGGAAACCCCGCCCCAGTTCCGCCCCAATGTGACGTCATTAAGTAGGTCAAGTTACCTCAATCCGCCATCTTAAACCCACCATCCATCACCACCCACCACATAACCCACCATCCACCACCACCCACCACATAACCCACCATCCACCACCACCCACCACATAACCCACCATCCACCACCACCCACCACATAACCCTCCATCCACCACCACCCACCACATAACCCACCATCCACCACCACCCACCACATAACCCACCATCCACCACCACCCACCACATAACCCACCATCCACCACCACCCACCACAATGACCCCATGTGACAGAATACTCGCTTCTGATTGGCTGTCGCGTGACGTCACAGAGGTCATATGCAAATTTCTGAGGTCAATAGGACTCAATTGACGCTTACTATACTACTTCCCTCTTGCAACTGCCGAAAGTAGTCTGAAATGGATACACACGATCCCAGGGTCAGTCTTACCGCGTATAGATGACCGAAATGGTTACAGGTTGGACTTGGATGGGTGATCTCGTGCTGTACTGCTGGGCTGATAAGTGTCCAGGGTAATAGGAACTGAGGGCGATAATAGTTGCTACGCTAACACCAGCGGTGACATCTGGGAAAGTTAATAGTACCCACTGTCAATTAGAGACTGCTATATAAATTTTCTTACGGTAGCACATAGGACCCACAGGTCATCTCTCGAGTACACACTTAAATCATATCAAACCCTACTTCGTAGGTCCTGTGACGTTAGTCACACTGCCATGTTATCAAAGTTAAAGATGGAGACAATCTGAATGTGCCGGAATTGAATGAGAGAATTCTTTGGATTGTTTGATGAAATAATATTTATAATATTAAGCTATAAGAATATATTCATAACCATGTCCACTTGTGTTCATTTTAGTAATTAACACAAGTTGTCTCTATGGAGATAAACAATATAGATCACTATATATTGCTTCACGTTCTGTTTCATAAATTCACTATCAGAAGTCTTTATCTCGCTGCCGGAATTGGCAAAAACAGTGAAAATATTACAGCGTTTCAGCTTCAAACATGGCAGCCACCCGATTGAATCCGGTTACAATTTCAGACACATTTGACATTTGACACATCTGTAAATTCAGTGATGTTATATGCTCTCTTAATCATATCGTACTTGATTTGTGGAGAACTAAATTATACTTCAATTTGTTTAGATGTAAACACTTTATTCAAAGATCACCCGCAATGCCTACTTTCCGACTTCCATATACATATAAGCTATCCATGCATCATGTGAAGATTTTTATGCATAAATATTGCCGTATGGACCATATTCCATAAGACTGTGTGGCTGTATTTGATTTGTTTTATTGGATTATTACTAAAACATATGTTGCCTATATCACGTGCCGAAGCTTTATAGTGAAGGCGCGGTTGTCGATCAATAAACAACAGATTTTAGATTTCCCATCAGATGTTATTTCTTTATAAAAACATACCCGTGATATATCTGAACCCATTGACCTTGTGTATCGTCTCGCAGTGGGAGGTGGTTTGGGGGGGGGGCACCGTACGGAAGAAGGGTATGTCGCGAATAGACGTGATGGGCAGTGGTCAAATTACTCTGAAATCCATTCTGGTGTTCATAGGTGTTCAAAAAAAACACATAATGGGAGTGTTCACAGCAGAACACAAACCGGTACCCTTTCAAACATTATCGTTGAACAAGCCAGTACATGTACAAGTTAAGAACTTGTCGCGTTGGGCATCCGAATATTTTAATATATATGCCCTTCGTATTTGTATTCAGTAGTGGTAGTTATATGTCCATTAGTCATAGTATTCGTGGAATGCCAACATGGTAAATTGACTCGCATGTAGCTCAGGGAAATGGCTGTCTAATATAACGAAGGCACCCTCCGATTTCTTGGATGGTTTTCCGGATTTCTCGGTTAGAATCCATCGTTAGTTAAACAAAATGTGGTTAACTTAGTATTAGTACTATGGTATTATTTTATTTGTCATCTCAACCAGAGGTCATTGGATATAGATTGTTGTAAAGAATAAATCTCTGCGGGTGTGTGTGGGGGGAGGGGGGGGGAGGGAGAGATGGGAGAATAGTGCTTGGAAAAATGAGCACATACTAAATTCTTATTAACACTTTTCAAGTAAATCAAACATTTCATCAACATATATCTAAGGGGGAATAGGACAAACAAGTGACGAATATATACTAGGACAGACATATGATGAATTTATAATGGGGCAAAAAATGATGAATGTATATAGGACAAACAAGTGACGGATATATAATAGGACAAACATATGATGAATATATAATAAGACAAACATATTATGAATGCATAATAGGACCAACATATGATAAATACATAATAGGACAAACATCAATCTCAGTAAACTCAGATATAATATCACGGAATATTATATCTGACTTCAGCCCTATATAAATCCCGTGCGAATTTGAAACTATATTTGTTAGTCAATCAGGTGGCTAGATTGGTGAAACAATTTCAAAATCACGCCCACAGTAATTACACACGATAGCACGTGGACTAATATATAAACATTATCGGGAAACATATCCAAATATGGCATATTCCCAGACAGTGTACGCGGTAAACCGTAAAGATCAAAGAGTTTACTCCCGCCGAAATGTCTGGCTTTGTTAGGGGGATAGAAAATATCAAAAGATTGTGCTGTGCGAAGATGTTAATCTCCGTGAACTAAACGTTAATCTTTGTCGCAGAGAAAAGGTAGAATTGTCGCGATTGGCTTATTGTGGAATCTCGTAGAATATCGGCGAACATTTCGCACGAAGTGTTCATAGCGTTACGTCTAGATGGTATTCCCCTGATTTACCATCTTGGTTTACCTAGCTTGGACAAACATATGATGAATATATAATAGGACAAACACATGATGAATCGCTAATTTATGTTATTTGGTGTCATTTGATTACCACTGACATATAAGTTTTGCCACGATTCGCGATTGCAGAAAGGCAAGGGGAAACATTGCGAAACAACTGATATATCTGTAGTTCTGTGATTGTAAATTAAACAAAAAATCAGACTCTCAGTCCGATTTTCATATGTTCATGGATTTGCTAGCAAATTACCGAGTTAGTAAGTTTTACAGGAAAAGCACTTTCCCCATTCTTTAAAATTAGTCTCACACGTACGAAAAACCACGAACTAATCAGCTATCTTTGAATCTATTGACAGGCATCTAATACGACTAATTACTCCACGGATATTTCATTAATCTCAGTCTAATTTGTCCTGGATAACTTCTTATCGAAGAAACCTGAAGGCCTTTAATTCATCATCTGTATATGTTTCGTGTACCTTTTCCGTTGATCTATTTCCCACGTGATGTGCATACGAGATATAAATGCATATATGCGTGCAACACGAAATACACATGTATTACATATATCTGCGTTATATTAATATAGGAATCCACATTCTCATCGCTTCAGTGACTTGCTCATCAGCTTGTTATAGAAGAGATCAAAGTGACCTCGCGGTTTATACCTGTATCAATCTGTTACGAAATATGGTATTATACAGGTGGCGTAACAGATGTTCAATAACAACTAAACAGTAGCCCCTGGCAAAATGTCAATATTGAACTGTTTGCATCTGTCAATAAGTGTTTACATTGAAGATTAAAGATGTCATCAAGAGTGCTAATAAACTCAGAGAAAAATACAGATGTATTTCGTATTAGTGTTCCTTGTTGATTGTTTGACGTCTTCTCAGAATATTATACAAAGGCGGTTCTGTCTTACAGCCAGCTCACCTCTCTGCGCAATATCACCAGTCTACATCTACTCAACACGATTGTCACACACGACAGCAGCTTTATGCCGAACTTGACATCTCTAACTAGTGAGGTGGCTTAGCAAAAAGATCGTGACACGCTGGACCAAAGCACCAAACCTGGCACATCCATCACTTGAGGCATACAGAACAATATCAGAAGGGGTGCCCATTGCTCTGGGCCGTGTGACGCCCTCTGGCCCCCAAAAGGGTATCTAAGGGAAAATATTATCACTGAAAATATAGTTGGCTTCCCAATAGCTTCATGATTTTCGTTATCCTTGAGGCTAGGAAGCTGAAACTTGCCACATTATATCTTTGGTTCCAGCGCTACAATAAAATGTAACAAAATTGAAGATGGTCTCTATGATGATGTCACAGTGACGTCATATTATAAAAAGAAGCCATTTTATTGACGATTTTTCTGATCGATTTTTCAAATTTTGTATTTGTGCCATTTTTTTCGCTCAAATTGCCTTGTAAATCAGTAAATAATCATCTGATATAAAATAAAATATTATTATGCACTTTCACGTAGACAAAATACACCAATTTGGAAGAAAATACGACAAAAACACAACTGCCATCCATTTTGAATTTACCCATGATGCTCTTCTCCGAGAATTAAATGGCCCTAATATGATTTGCTATATGGACACAAGGTGCCAGCTCTCAACACTTCCGAGCATCAGAGAAAATTTTATTGGGAAGAGCGGAGGGGGGGGGGAGGGGCTGAAGGTGAATCCAACAGTAACAATTGACGCAGGATCCTCCCTATTCAGTATCATTTTACTAGTGGGTGTGCCTGCAGAACCGACATATAATTGGAGTAGTGCACGTGTCCTGAAACATGCACATGTAAATATAATGGTATTGTCACCCAGTGGGAATAAGGTGTAGTTTCAGACCCCTCCCCCAATCTGCCTCTAAACCTGAAATCGTCCTAAGCACTCTCGGTCATGTCAATAGCGACGGATAGAAGTCAACGTGTTATTTTAATGTTAATTTCATGTTCCTGTCCCTCAATGGGCGTTAAATGCAATTTCCGATCCTTTTTCTGTGTCTATTCACTCTCTGAGATCCATCCTGAAAATGTTTGACAGGTTTTTGACCAAAAAAACCCCCAATATTGCGGGCCTCTATTTTCACACATGGTATTCCCACAGCTATCTTGACAAAGTTCCATGAACATTCGACGAAAGCTGTGTCCATTCAATGATAATATATAGACAAGTGCTACAACATGTTACTTGTATGTTGCGCGGGTGATTGGGTGGGTACAGGTTCCTGTTGCTTCCAAGCATTTTGCTGAGAAGCAACAGGAACTTGATAATGTGATGTCTAGCACTGTAATATCACTTGTCTTTATTGCACCATGTAAGCGTCCTGTCTGTGTCTTGTGTGCTGTCCTCAGTGTTTTATAGGGTGGATGGAGCGTGTCTGGTTCCATGCTGCTTCAGAGATTTCTTCTTTGAAGTAACAGGAACGCAACTTGGCTGGGTGGTGCTTGTAGTTGGCTCGACGCGATATAGCTGAGATATTGTTGAAAGCCACGCTAAATTCTATTCACTCACTCACCCTTACTTGTATGTTGCATGTTCTCGGTCTCCATTGGGCGTTAAATGTTCTTTTGATTCCTTCTTGGTTTTAGACTCCCTTTAATTTTCTGGCCATACAGCTCTGTTAGCTATCCTGACGTAATTTGATGGCCTTCCAATAAAAATCCCGGCCTCCGACAAGCGTTAGATGCCCCTTTTGGGATTGTTCTTTTCAGTTTCACCCTCACTGACTCCAACACTCTTCAGATGAAGGTTCGTACCATTTCGTCCAATAATTTTGGCTTTTTTCGGCCGCCACAAATATACAAACAGAGACGTATAGAACTAAACGTAAACCCATGTAACACTTGCTAATTCAGCTATTATTCTCTCGAACTTAAAAGTAGAAAAATTGGAGCGATATGGAAGAAGTGGGGAAAATTGACGTCTGGCGATTAAAAAGCAACCATATAACAGGAAAGCTTGCCTTGGCACCTCACCTGCAGACCCGAGAATACGGTGGATTCTCGGTCGTAGCCTTAGTATCTCAGCCGTGCTTTTATTGCAGCTGTGAATATCCCCACGGCCCCTAGCAACGCCGTAAGCGGAATTAGATACGCTAGCTCGTGAGCTGTGATGACAGATCAACTCAAAACAAATAACTAATCGGATTTTAATGGATGAGCATCGAGGACGTCTCATGAAGTAAACGCCTCAACATGGGGTGAATCTGATAAATGCTAGAATACCCTAAAAAACTGTCCAGTCCCCCATTTTACGAGATGAAAAGCTGAATTTTCAATTTTTACAAGGATAAGGGGCGATTGTTCCCTTTTACACATGCGATTATGTAAACCTAATTGGTATAGGTGGTTTCAGCCACCCGGCTCTCCCTTCTCAAAAAACTTTTCTCTGATACTCCAAAATGAAGAAACGTCGAGGGCTGTAACTTAGAGCAGTTAGAGCTTATAATACTGATGTTATTTTTGAGCCTGTTGCATAAAACTCGGAGCACAGCTTCATGAGTAAATTCATAATGGATAACAGTAGGGTGTACCAGAAAGTTCTGTTTTCATCGTATTCCTTCAAAATTAATGTGTTGTTCTTCGTAAAAGTGCTCAAAAGTATTTTATCTCAAATGAGATGATTATTTACTAATTTACCAGGCAGTTTCAGTGAAGAAAATTCCACAAATAAAAAATGGGAAAAATCGGTCCGAAAAATCGTCCGCAAAATGACTTATTTTGGGAATATGATGTCACTGTGATGTCATCATGGCCGCCATCTTGGATTTGGTGACATTTTCCGGTAGCGCATGAATCAGTGATACAGTGTGGCAAGTTTCAGCTTCCCAGCCTGAAGGATAATGAAAATAACGAAGCTGTTTCTAGGCTAACTATTCTTCAAATAACAATATTGCCTCTCAGATGCCCTTTTGGGGGCCAGAGGGCATCACACAGCCCAGAGCAAAGGGCACCCCTTCTGATATTGTTCTATATGCCTCAAGTGATGAGTGTGCCAAATTTGGTGCTTTGGTCCAGCGTGTCACGATCGTCCCAAAATATGGCCCTAAGCCACCTCACTAAACAGGATACGGCTTTGCAAGGACGGTGCGGATGACCAAAAGAGTGACAACGGAAACATTACATTGCATGACCAGGAACAACAATCAGCACTTTCAATTTGTCGATTATCGTCTGTTAGGGTAATGTGTTTAGCTGATCCGTATCTGCCAACATTTCTCGCATTTCTCCTTGTAACTTGAATATCGGTGCTCTCACCTCTCGATCCTCAAAACTTTACCAAAATCAATAAAACAAAATCCACAACATTTTCGTTGTCAACGAGGAGTTATACAGTGGGGGGGTACCGACATTATTCCCCAACGACAGTTTCCCCAGCGGCATTTTCCACCACGACATTTTTCCCAGGCGACATTTTCCCCACCCTAATATTACGTGCTGTAATAATTATGATTCCTACGCGATCATTTCCCCCACCTTGATTTACTTTTTTAAGTTTGCACGAAGGAGAGTTCTAGGAATTCAAGGGAGATTACTTTATAGTTGAACATCAGCAGATGTCATCGGCAGATGTATGCAAACGAGCCTTCTTTTCAGGCATGATAAATAAGAATAGATTATTAATATCACGTTGTTATGCTCTTTGTTTCTGGCTGTTATTTATTTCTTGACACGGTCTTATGTAGGCCTACCGACCGCATCAAATTTGAATTCCAATAAACTATCGTGTTATTTCGTCATTTTCCGGCAAGGCTATACATAGTCTGTACCTATAAAGTGGGTAATCAATACTTTTGAGTAGATTTTTTTTGTGATAAGGTATTGTTTGAAAGTTCAGTTTTGTCTAAATCGTTATGAATTAAATATTTTTAATTCAAATTCGAATGTCTAGTAATCGAATGTCTAGTAATCTATCGGAATATATCGGCAGTGTTGATGAAGTGATCAAATAATAATATCAAAATCTTGCCCCTTTCATGCAGCCAGAATTTTTGATTACTTTTCATTCATTGGCATAGACCACTCAAATCCTCGCCGGTGCCCTACAAAATGCATTTGACAAAATAGAAAATGACCGCGACTGCGATTGTCGGCAGATCGTAATTATTACAGCAGGTAATATTAGGGTGGGGAAATTGTCGCCTGGGGGAAATGTCGTGTGGGGATACTGTTGTGCATGGGGAAAATGTCGGTGGGGAAACTGTCGCTGGGGAAACACTGTCGTTGGGAGATAATGTCATGGACTCATACAGTGGAGCGCCATTGTAACTCGACGAGCAGCGAATGGGGACAATTCTACCGTAAACTCGTCGATGGTCAAAACATCACACCGTACAACTCGGTCCGAACAGTTTAAAAAAGAATGTCGTCAACCATTTACGGACATTCGACGTCTATTCCAGCGCCTTCTCTTCCACTCCGATTTCCTGCTCAGCGAAAACATTAGCAACAGTCTGTCGTATATAGCCCGCCGAACAAGAAGGACCTCACTGTTCTTGCTGAACTGCCACGGTTAATAGGCATGATAGAGGAAACAAAACGGTATGGGAGCACAGGTAAAACACAGGCAAGTCAACACACGCAAATCAAACAGCTAAGATGCAAATGTATGTCACAGATACGATGAATAATAATCGGCACACAGTAGTATGACCGTCGCTCGGGGCTGGGGTGTGGGGAGGTACACAATGAAGAAGTCTTCATTTCGATTGAAACTTCATTTATTATTACACGGCAGCAATGCTCAGCAAGAGTGATGGCAACGCCGACAGTGCGTTGCAAACAGTGAGAAACAGTGGAAAACCGTCAAAGCAAACAGTGACCAGGGGAGTGTTCAGTGCTCCGCCATTTTATCATGGAAACAGAATCTGTAATGAAACCAGAAATTGTCAAGAGAATCCACTCCATTTGAGAGTTTCAATAAAATAATCTGATAGTTGTCTTATATATTAATGCGCTCTTGATACCCAATGGTTACTGCAACCCAATGTAGAGGAAACTCAAATTCAGAATTCTGGATGTATAATATTAAGTGTGCAACCATTTTTGTATTTTACGGTAAAGTCAACAATAATGAAAAATCTCAATGATAATCTATTAATTGTGAACAGTTACCAATGAACAACAAACAATAATTGCAATAACTGTTTTGCCATATTAAGAAATAAGGATTTGATTCTGACTGTAATTAATGTAGCACTTGAAATGATGATGTGTTCATAACAATCTTCCATACTTCAACTTGTGATCACATTCAATCTTAATAAATTAATATCCTATTAATGCTCCCCAATCGTACATGTCGCTATATAGGTGTATATAGGTATATTTGGTGCTCTGAGCGCCCATACCATGGATATTTGATAGCATTATGACATCATGGTCGCATCTGGACTCATCCATTTGCAGTCGGGAAGGGGAGATAGGTTCACTGTGTCCATTTACCCCAATGTTTACACCAAAGATCAATCCATATATCTACCATGTATTATGGTGCCACAATGTCGGGACCGCGGCAACATGAAAAGACTCCCCGCCAGCGAGCCGGCTAATTCGGCTGAGCCAACCAAAAATTTGTTGTCATCGATGTTCTCTTCAAAGCACTATGAAGCGTTCTCGGGATTGGTTGACACGCGAGTTACTGCAAGCCTGTTAGATCCTACAAGCGACAATATCCAAATGAGAAGCAGATAGGATTTAATTTTAATTAGATTGGATCACATTTTCAATATAAAAATAGTCAATTATTGAACATACATTCCTAAGCTAAGTTTCACTTAGCGGTCAAAATTAGCGGTCATGATCATTCACAAGAGTTCATCAAATATGGACTGTAATTACCTCTGGTTAGGTGCATGGCTAGCTAAGATTCATAGCGTCTCCCTTCCCTCAGCGCTATGCCGACGACAAATACATTTCCCTGTTGGTAACTCGAAAATCTCCATGGCACACTTATTATTACCTTTGCGCCCTATTTGACCTTCATTAACTTGAGAAATGGGCCACCATGAATAAAAATACAGAAATGGCAGACGAAATGGCCCTTCGTCGGTCATACATTAATTACAGACGTTAAAATTATCCCTATGGAGCCTCAAAATCACCTTAAATCGAGGGTCAAGAAGATGGGCATTTCCGTCATAATAGACCCCGTGTATACAGGGGATGATGATCACAACATCGATTATGGTATTTTTATTCATGGCGGCCCATTTTCTCAGGTTAATGAAGGTCAAATAGGGCGCAAAGTTAATAATAAGTGCGCCATGGAGATGTTCGAGTTACCAACAGGGAAATGTATTAGTCGTCGGCATAGCGTTGAGGGAAGGGAGACGCTATGAATCTTAGCTAGTCCATGGCTAACTCTTGGAGCACTGAACCTGAAGACATACATACTAATATCAATCATTGTGTACTTAAAAGGATCAATATATACGACAGAAATAATTCTATAAGCATAGTAGGTCACACAGTACATAGTGTTATAGTCTATTTAATAAAAACTATACCGCGTGAATGAGTGGAGTGAGCGAATGAGTGAAGTGACTACCGATATACCTCAGTCATATCCTGACAGTATCCTACTAACGACAGTCGAATGTCGCCTCATGGAAATATCATGCGGAACTATTCAGATTCAACAAAACTCTAAAGCGGTCTATCTCGAGTTTCTATGGACACAATCATGTGGATAAGGGCAGCTCATCAACTGACATTTGACAACCAGGCGTACTGCAAGATAGTCTGAACAAATACAGTCGGTGTAAATTTGCCATATCGACATGATATCCATTTAGCGCTGACTCGGAGGGTATGACGGCCACCCTTCAAACACTCAAAAAGGAGACAGGAAAATAGATAAATTTATGAGGAAGATATCTAGACCCCTCTTAAAGTGGCACAAATCGGATTTCTGGACGAATGGGACCAACAAATACAGTCGGTGTAAATTGACCATGTAAGGTTTCGGTCCATTCAGCGCTGGCTCGAAGGGTATGACGGCCCCACGTTAAACACCTAAAAATGAATCAAAAAGATAGAAAATTTGATTAGGAAGATACATGTATCTAGACCGCTCTAAAAGTGGCACAAAACAAGTTTCTGGACGAATAGGACCAACAAACACAGGCGGTCCAAATTGATCATATCGACTTTTAGCGCTGGCTCGTAGGGTATGGAGTTCCCACTTTAAACACCTAAAATGGGTCAGAAAGATATATTATTTTATTAGGAAGTTATCTAGACCACTCTTGAAGTGGCACAAAACAGATCTCCGGACAAATAGGACCAACAAATACAGTCGGTGTAAATTGACCATATCGAGATGCCCCCTCCCCCCTCTAATTATTTTTCTTATCCCTTGAGCTAGGGGGCTGAAACTTACCACACTATATCCTTGGGTCAAGCTCTATCAGAAAATGTAAAAAAATCACGATGGCCGCTTTCCAGACGTCACAGTAACGTCATTTTCAAAAACGACATTTTTTGGTCGATTTTTCAGTCAGATTTTCCGAATTTTTTATTTACGCAATTTCTTCGCAAAAACTGCATGATAAATTAGTAAATATTAATGCGATGTGAAATAAAATAGTTTTTCCCCGCTTTTCATCGCGGAAAAGCAGAAATTTTGATGAAATATGACAAAAACATCACTTTTCTGGGACCCCACGTGGCCGCCATCTTGAATTTTCCCATGATCCTCTGCTCGGGGAGTTGTGCAAATAGGCTCAAAATGACCCCAATATGATAATCTATAAAGTCACGGAGTTTCAGCTCTCCATTTTTTGTCTTTCCGGAGATAGCGCAGAAAGTTTGGTAGAGGGGGGTGGCATTTCGCGCCCCCCCCCCCTCCCCCCTCAGGCCAGGTAGGGTTAAACACCTAAAAATGGGTCAAAAAGATAGATAAATTGATTAGAAAGATATCTGGACCAAAACGGATTCATGGATGAATAGAACCAGCAAATACAGTCAATGTAAATTGACCATATCGGGTACGGTCCATTTAGCGCTGGCTCGTAGGGTATATGAAGTCCCCAATTTAAACACAATTCATGGAGATAGATAAATTTATTAGGAAGATATCTAGACCCCTCTTAAAATGGCACAGAACGGGTTTCCGGACGAATAGGACCAACAAATACAGTCGGTGTAAATTGACCATATCGAGATGATATCCATTTAGCGCTGGCTCGGAGGGTATGGCGGCCCCGCTTTAAACACCTGAAAATGGATCAAAAAGATAGATAAATGTATTAGAAAGATATTTAGACCATTATAAAAGTGGCACAAAACAGGTTTCTGAACGAATATGATCAACAGATACAGTCAGTGTAAATTGACCATATCGAGATGATATCCATTTAGCGCTGGCTCTGAGGGCATGAGGGCCCCGCTTTAAGCGCCTACAATTGGGTCAGATAAATAGATAAATTTATTAGGAAGATATCTAGACCAAAACGAATTTCTGGATGAATAGGACCAACAAAGATAGAAAGATAGATAAGTTTATTAGGAAGATATCTAGACCACTCTAATAGGGGCACAGAACGGGGTTCTAGGCGAATAGGACCAATAAATACAGTGTAAATTGACCATATCCAGATGTTATCCATTTAGCGCTGGCTCGAATGGTATGGCGGCCCCGCTTTAAACACCTAAAATGGGCCAGAAAGATAGCTAAGTTGATTAGGAAGATATCTAGAGCACTCTAAAAGCGACAAGCAAAATATTGTGGAATGTGCACGGATTTTACTACGTCCCGTTAGAAATGTTCGCAAAAGCTCACATTTTGATGTATTATACTCAAAATTATATTCTTAGCGAAAAAAAATTATTGGAGAAAATATGGTTCAATTTGTACTATAGTGAAAGGCATAATGGCGGTCGAAATATATCGATTTTCATGAAGGGTACTACTTTCACATAGCGCGTTTTAGAATATCGAAACGGGAATAAGGAATAGGAAAACAACTTTCGTTTGCTAAACAAAACGACCTTCAAACCTCCAAATTTTCTCATAATCTTAGCCATTTGTAAATGGTTTTACAAATTTGCTCGAAATTACCCGAAAACGCTAAATTAATAAAAAAAATTTACTTTCCCTCTGGTCCTGTAGCGCGGACAAGTAGATTACAAAACATGCAAACTGATGGCGACCACAGTGAAAATAACCGCCATGAGCTACATACGAAAATATATGATAGCTGTGTATATCCCCACTAAACTATTGTTTAGCTGTGTGGCGAATTTCATGCTTTTATGATCAAACTCACGACTGATTTTATATTTCATGTACTGTAAAGTTAATGGCTGTCAGTTGGACAATTATCACCGTATATGCATTGAATTCATCGCCAAAATGTTCCCACACTTGTGTGCCAATTTTCATCAACAAAGACACGATTCTGCCATGTATTTCTCTTACACAAGCCTAATCTTGTTAAAAAATTCCTCTCCGTTTGATATACATGCATAGCAGTCAGTAATAATGCCGCATGGCCACACTGTTTTATGTTTACACTACAGTGGCGTCGGAAGCTGGGGGACCAGGGGGACCCACATTTGTTTTAGGGCGGGGGCTTAGATATCTTTGGGCCCCCCACTTTTCAGCACTCCTAACTGACCATGTCCCCACATAAAAATTACAGATAGAGTCCCACATTTTCAACATTTTATCGAGCATTAATATAGTATTTTATGTGCCGGAAATAGCTCAAAAGGCATCACCTACAATCTTGGATCCCGGAGCTTCCGGGGCCTAGGCGGCCCCTGGACCCTCGCCTAATTGTGCTGTGATCGTTGGTTGGGGCAATCTGAAATTGCTTCCGCCGCCCCTGCATCGCCTGGACAGTTCACGTCATCACACGTACACGCGCAAACCATGCAGTACCCACGCAATACATGTGTGATATAGTCTTTAACCATCCCAGTCAATTGAGACGTCACCAAAGTGTCACCCACGGATCACGCTCGCCACTCTCGAGACCGGATATTTTAGTTCCAATGGAGATGCATCTTCGAGTTGAAAAACCCAACGAGGTCGATCCGCCGCTCCGAATTGAAGATCCCATGGAGATTGATCCCAGTGTCGAGGAGTCGTTCCATCTCCCTTCCCTGCCTACCAATGGGGAAGGTAAGAGCTCGGAGCTCCAGTACCTCGAACTGTTCGAAGACGCTTAGCACAAACGGATCACAACGAACATGGCCGAAGATAGAACTTTCTGAAATAGCGGCTTCTGATTGGACAAAAGCAGCCGGGAATACATCTAACGGGCAACAATGAACATGACAGATGCAGCCCCAAATGGCGGCTTCTGATTGAACAAAAGTATGCTTGAATTGTAAACACACCCCGCGCGGCTAGCCCAGCGTGAGTATGATGTGATGAAGGGGATAATGAACTATATGAAAACTATATGTGAACGCGTTGAAATTTCTTTCTCTCAGCAGTCTGAATCATGGTGTTAAGACATTACGGGGCTAGGTATAGAAGACGTTAGGGCGTTACGGCGTCTCTGCGTTAAAAGCCACCACCACCACCGCCACCACAACAAACATCCAGCACCACCACCACCGCAACCAACACAAACATCCACCGCACACCACCACAGCTACAGACCACCAAACACACACACACACCACCACCACAACCACACACCACCACACAGCACCACACTCACACAATACACACAAACACTACCACACACACTCACGCATACACACATGCCCACACACACACAAGTAGCCAGACCGAACATGACCCGGCGTAAGACGATAACGTCATCGCGGACCACCAAGTCTCAACATGTTGTTTTATTCCGTGGTGTGAATGGATTGATACATACACCTTGTCGACGCGTTAGCATTATATAATAGAATGGAACAATCTCACAAAAGGTTGAAAAACTGCTATGCTAGAGCGTTAAGGCGTTAGGATAAGGCGTTAAGGCGTTACTATAAAACACTCCACAGAGGCCATACGGCAAATATACTGGGTTTCTGCATTCTCCACTACTAAGGGGTAACTGGATTACTTCCCTTGATTTGGGTGTTTTTTTCGAAATTGAGAGACCACATTATCTCAACAACAACAACAACAACACTATTCCCATTTCTACGACTCACCAGTTGCAGTAAATTTCGTTTTCCTCTGTTTATTTCGAAGAAAACATGCACCCACCATCCCACCCTGCATCTCTCGGCAGGCCACGATCCGCTGCGAATCGATATTAGCTCATCTAGACCTGGTTGATAGGGGTTTTCCATGTTTAGGGGTAAAGTCCGTGTTTCCGGATCTTCTCTGGGAAAAGTGTTACATGCAACCATCCATGACTTGATCGGCCTCGAAGAGCGCTTCACATGGATACCCCACACGACTCAGTACGCCCATTGTTGACCCACCTCGGCCCCAAAACGTCCACCTCACTTCCCTTTTCCCCACAATTTCCTGCCTGCGCATGCGCACCATTGCGCTACTTTTACTACACACCAGTGCAGTCGGACGCTCCTTCACGAGTGCTTCAATTTGACACCACATACGACCCACTCGGAACAAAATTTCGCCCCTTTAATAGCCACCGGCCTAGGGCGATGATGCCATGATCTATAAATAGCGATGATGTAATGATCTATAAATAGAACTGACGCAATGATCTACAAATAGAACAGGGGTTTTCCCATGGCCCGGTGTAGGTCGATGACGTCACGGTTTTGGCACGTTGATAGATCATTCGGCTTTGGCACGATGCCAGGTCATTTGGCCGGTGCCAGGTCATTGTCCGTTTCGCCGGAATGAGCCTAACATGTCCACCCTAGATCTGCCAGAACTTTTCAGCAAAAGTCATCCCATGGCCACGATACCCTCTCATCGTCTTTTACAGAGCGAGACGGAGAAATGCAAATGAGTGGGTTCCCCATTGGGACTAACACTGAAATAACTGAAGCGTACAGTCTTATTTACGGGCAGATAACTCTTGCTGGGTCGTCGCGTGACCGGAAGTGACATTTGATCGGGATTATACCTTTAACCCGGAAGTGATGTCACGGGAAGTGACGTCATCCGTGACGGCATCGCCACGTCACGCCACCACCCTAACGCCCACCCTCATTTTAGAAGGAATTCGCTCTTTATATACTACTTACTATACATCACAAGGCCATTCTATGGATAACAACTTCTGTATTGCTGTGGAGTGTTATATACGCCGACTTCTAAATGCCTATCAAAGAAATTACTTACTTACATATAGTGACATACTATTCATTGGTTAAAACATTACTCACTGTATATTACATGTATGTCGGACTGGTTGATTATCTTTGAATTTTTCTGTAAAACTTATATATACACATGGAACCTGTTGTAAACTACCTTTTTGTTTTTACCTTGCTTTGGTAGGCATGATATGTAGCTTTGTCACTGAAATGGCGATAATATACCGGTTTAAAATGATTAATTAGCTGGACGTAAAAGAAATTCTCCCAAAAACACCTTACAGGTTCAATATAAATTGGAGCGATGTGGAAGAGGTGGGAAATATTGACGACGTCTGGCGACTAAAAAGCAACCATATGACTCTACAGGAAAGTAATCGTCGACACCCAGCATTCAGACCCGAGAATACGGTGGATTCTCGGACGGAGCCTTAGTATTTCAGCCGCGCTTGTATTGCAGCTGTTCATGTGGAGACTGTGAAGTATCCACACGGCCCCTAGCACCGGCTTAAGCGGAATTAGATACGCTAGCTCGGGAGCTGTGTATGTAACTTACCATGTGGCACGGATGCACGCACACACGTTTCCTTTAATAGTATTACCCAGTGGCACGAGCGCACTCACACACGTTTTCTTTAAAAGTATTACCAGGTGGCACAGACGCACTCACACACGTCTCATTTAATAATATACCCAGTGGTACGGACGCACTCACACACGTCCACTTTACTTGTATTACCCAGTGCAATGAAATGACCCCCCTACCAAACTTTCTGCGAGATCTCCGGAACGACAAAAAATGGAGAGCTGAAACTCCTTGACTTTTTAGATTCTCATATTGGGGTCATTTTGAGCCTATTAGCATGAACCGAGGATCATGGGTAAATTCAAAATGGCGGTCATGTGGGGTACCAGAAAAGTGATGTTTTCGTCATATTTCTTCACCATTTTTACTTTTCTGTATGGAAAAGTGGGTAAAATCTAGTTTATTTCATATCAGATTATTATTCACAAATTTATCATGCAGTTTTTGCAAAGAAAAAACAAAAATAGAAAATTCGAAAATTCTGACCAAAAAATGGTCCAAAAATGCTCTCTTTAAAAATGACGTCACAGTGACGTCATCATGGCGGCCATCTTGGAATTCTTTACATTTTCTTGTAGAGCTTGACCCAATGATATAGTGTGGTACACCCCAGGGTGCGGTACACCCCAAATCGCCCAGGCCAGATAGGGTTAATAGTACCACACAGTGGCATGGACGCACTCACATCTCTTTTAGTAGTATTACCCAGTGACAAGGGCGTACTCACACACGTCTCCTTCAATAGTTTTACTCAGTGGCATGGACGCATTCACACACATCTCCTTTAACAGTATCACACAGTGGCATGGCTGTACTCACACGTCTCCTTTAATAGTATCACACAGTGGCATGGACGTACTCACATCTGTTTTTAATAGTATTATCCAGTGGCACGGACGTACTCACACATGTCTCCTTTAATAGTTTTATCCAGTGACATGGACGCACTCACACACATCTCATTTAATAGTATTACCCAATGGCACAGGCGCACCCACGCACGTCCCATTTAATAGTATTTCCCAGTGGCATGGACGCACTCATATCTCTTTTAATAGTATTACCCAGTTGCACGGGCGCACTCACACACGTCCTCTTTAATAGTATTACACAGTGACACGGGCGAACTCACACACTTTTCCTTTAATAGTATTACACAGTGACACGGGCGAACTCACACACATCCCCTTTAATAGTGTTACACGATGGCACGGGCTCACTCACGCTTTTCCTTTAATAGTATTACCAGTGGCACGAACGCACTCACACACGTCCCCTTTAATAGTATCACCCAGTGGCATGGACGCACTCACACACGTCTTCTTTAATGGTATCACCCAGTGGCATGGACGCTCTCACACACGTCTCCTTTAATAGTATTACCCAGTGGCATGGACGGACTCACACACGTCTTCTGTAATGGTATTACCCAGTGGCATGGACGCACTCACACACGTCTTCTGTAATGGTATTACCCAGTGACACGCACGCATGCACGGACGGAAGGACGGACGGCCTCTTTAATAATATAGATTTGAGAGAGTAGATCACGTTGCATATGGGGCTATGAGATGGGCATTTTTGTAATCTTTCGAAACGGACTGAATTTCCTATCATTAGTGTCCAGACACATTAAACTAGGATAAAAGTAAACAATAGTTTGATATTCAGCACAACAGCACCATTTATTCGTATTACCAGCCGCTTCAAATTGAAATAATTTTGATCAAAATTGGGCCTGTTGGACTCATCGGTTGGACGGCAAAGAATGCTAGGTGGGCAATAGATGATTCTTGTAGTACCCCCCTAAACTTGATCCGTATTCATTGATATCCATAAGGCAACTTCATAAATGCCTTGGAGATGAACGTCAAAAATATTTCTTATCTGCAGCCCAATTCTTCGCCCCACCCCTCTTGGACATAGGGCGGAAAAGGCTGAATTTATCCGTTGTACTGACTGCTGCTATTTGAAAACAAGTATGCTGACTCGCTATTTTTATTTCATAAGAATTATATATATTCTATCTCATATGGTAAATTGAAGAACATCTGACTTTGGGAATTAATTTTAATGGGCTTTGAACACGAAAACGGGCGTTTTTACCTACTGATTCAATGGTACAAGATGCATATACAAATCATGTGATATATCTACAGATAGTATGGTGGCGCCCTGTCTTTATTCCATGATTTGTCTTGTCTTAGCCAAACAAGTTACTACTGAACGTTTAAGGACATTCTCACTTAGAAAAAAATGATCGTGATCTACTTCCTTATAGCATGCGATTTGAGTCGTTGACTGAACTCATTTTTTGTTATCGTTGTTTACTAGATATGCGGATGAAATAGACAAAACACGTATATCTATTTCCGGTAAAGTCGGATTTGTTTGGCTGAGCTACAAGGACAAATAAAAGTACAGTATAAATTATAGGAGGAACTTGAATTCACATCTTTAAACGCCCCTAAGCACTCATACAATTAAATATTGTACATGATTCGTCAACCCGTACTATGCCAGCGGCCTGTCGATTTGGACGTGTGCACTACACTTGCGTGACCTCTCCCTGACCTCTGCACACTGCCTCAATGATTCGGTCTTGCATAATGAAATCTACATTGATATCAACATCGATCATGTATTTGAACAGTCGACAACTGATATTTATCCACACGAATTTTATGAGTTGTAGAGATGGTGATAGTCCAAGTGAGAAATAGTGATAGTATTGTCCTATACCAATATATTTAGTTTAAATGGGAATGTGTTTGTATGGATTTATTTTTCTTCGCGGTAAATCGTCGTACCCTATTCCCAAAGTCGTCCAATATTCGTCCAAACGGCCAGCGAGCAAACGGTCAGCGAGTTCTTGATGTCAATGTGTGACCTGGAAACAAGGTATATATTTCATCGAGATGCCGTCATATTTTCCAAGTATGAACAAAGTTGGAGAACAGCAAACTGACTACTGAATTTCAGATACGTTATTCAGGATTCTTTAATGCATAATGCAAATCATAACATGTGTACCGACTCTGCCGATTATATCAAGTGTATAATATTACACGCGCGGCATAATCAACTTTTCCACCGGGAACTATAGCAACACGAGTTATCGTTGTTGTTATCCGATAATTTTTACCAATCTTTCTGCGAGATTTTCTCCTCTGTTTTACAATTTTTTGTATTGCTGATGACTGAGCTATTGTGATTTACTTGAAGAAGAATAAACAGTGCTTCCTTTCCTATATTCCCCTACAGGTATCATCTGATCATTTTTCTGAGTCGAGGGTGCATGCCCTTTTTGAATAAATTATTTGGAAGCTGCACGTATAGGCCTACAGATTTTGTTCCTGTTCTCTCTATTTGAATTGAGATTTGTTTTTATCAAATTGACATTTGCCTTGAGCTGTGAAATCTTGGGAGTTGAACATTTTGGAGCTGACAATCTTGGAGTTGATTATTTTGTTATACCGTATTTGATATCCGGCATAATGTAGATGCCAGATTTAAAATCCTGGAAGTTGGCCTTTGAATATGCGAATACATACTCCTCAAAGAGTTTCTCTTGATCAGTATAGACAGACAATCGGCAAACATTTCATGAATTGCCAGATTCAACAATAGTCAGGGCTGTTAGGGATTTTTTGGTTCACATTCTTCCAAAAGCACCAAATTTGGCCCATATGTCGTCCATACCATACTATTTCGATTTTTGACGGGCGCCAAGACGGGCCATATTCGGCAAAATTCAATATGGTCGCCACCCGGGTTAGAGGTCAATCGTAGTTGAATAACTAAAAGGGCTAGAAATATGAATAATAACACTTTTTAGTGGTTTTGGGGGTCGGAGAATCTGATTGTGATTTTATTTCAACGATTTGAGGTCAAGGTCACCCTTTAAGGTCATCCTAAAGGTCATTTTGGGGACAAATTCGCCATTATCAGTGGTTTGGGGGCAAGATATATAAACTGCCTCATTCTATTGGTTTCCAGGGTTGAGTAACCCGAATCTGGTCTTATTTTGGCGATTCGGGGCAATATTTCATTTGAGAGTCGCGATAGAGGTCATCCGAACCAGAGGTCAATTGTAGGTATAACACCAAAAGAACCACAAATAATACCATAGAGTTTTGTGGCATTCTCCGATTCTGATCTTATTTTGAAGATTTGAGGTCACTCCATTTTGGGGTCAAAGGTCAAATATCAACAGTTACCACTAAGAACAATCGAACGAAGATTATTCAAGAACAAATTATATTAAAATACTTCGGAGATGACATCTGCTGACAAAATGCTATAACTATGCCGCTATGCCGCTATGTGTATTTAAATGTTCGAAATACAATACAAAGACCGCTTTAGCAACAATATACCAATGATTATTAGTACCTATACCTTCTGGCTTGTGCTCTCAAGAAACTGTGAAGTCGGGTCGCACCCAGTAAGGCTGTGGAAGGGAGGTAGTGCCAAGGATTTGACGGACCGAGATCGGAACAAATGGTATGGACTGGAATGTCACAATATTTTTTTCCAGTACCGAAGTCCACCAAGAGTTCCGATAGACCGAGGGTCTCCAAAGACCGGACATCGCTGTCCATCGTGCGAACATAGGCTGTTGTATGACCCTCCTCCGTGGCATGTGCTAGATGCAGGAGGACCCTGGTGTCCGCCTCGGAATGGTTGCACGGTTGAAGTATTGTGAGGTCACAACGCCTGTTGAAGAACACGGACTCAAAACGGGTACACAGAAGGAGCTTTCCGCTCATGTCAGTCTTGGAGATCTGTCTGCTGATGAATGAGAAAGGCTCCTTTTTGTTAACATTTTTAAGAAGCCGCTGATCCATTCATACTTCGGGATTTTAGGGGTTCAGGAAAAAGTATTGTGGCATTCCAGTCCAAACCATCTGTTCCGATCTTGGTCCGTCAAAGTCCGTGGCACTACCTCTCTTTCACAGTTTATTGGGGTGCAATAGAACGCTTCATCGTACTAATGGGATGTGGTGCAGCCGTTGTCAATGAGGCCAAGCATCACCTCTTCACTACTGCAACCAGATCGCTGGAAAACATCCCACCTCCCAAGCCGCGCTTTTGCAGCATGTGAAGCGAGCGCTGCTGCAAGCGAGTTTCTACTGGAGTCGCTTCACTCCAGCAGGAAATCCCTGACTTCAGTAAGTGGAGCTGGCACAAAGATTGTACCAGTACATGGCAACCGCTATGGACCACTCTCAGCGACACTTCTATGGCATATGCCATGCTCATGCACTGCGGCTGACTCAAGGCATGCACGGGTAGGTGCAAATGCAACTGTGCCGATGTCCGATACACGATCCTCTGCAAATGCGAAGGCGGGTGCGTTAATAACGAGGGCGGTGATGACAAGTATTATTTATTGCTGGCATTATAGAGCGCAAGCCAGAAGACATAGGTAGTAAAAGTAATGATTGGTATACTGTTGTTTAAGCGGTCTTTGTTTTGTATTTTGAACATTTAAATGCACGTAGCGGCATAGTTATAGCATTTTGTCAGCAGATGTCATCTCCGAAGTATTTTAGTACCATTTGTTCCTGAATAATCTTGTTTCGATTGTTTTTAGTAGCAACTGTTGATCTTGGACCTTTAAATCTCAAATGAGGTGACCATGACCTCAAATCGTCAAAATAAGGTCAAAATCTAATTCTCCGATGCCACAAAGCCCTATAGTATTATTTGTGATTCTAGCCCTTTTGATGTTTCCTATAATTGACCTCCGGTTGATCTCTGTTTCGGGTGACCTCTGTCATGAACCTCACATGCAATATTGCCTCAAATGGTCAAAATACGGCCAGATTCGGGTTACTCAACCCCGAAAATCGATAAAATGAGTTAGTTTGTATATCGCGACTAAAAACCACTAAAAATGACGAATTTGACCCCAAAATGACCTTTAGGGTGACCTTGACCTCAAATCGTTGAAATAAGATCAGAATCAGATTCCCCGACACCGATAACCACTAAAAAGTTGTATTATTCATGATTCTAGCCATTTTGTTGTTTTAAATACGATTGACCTCTAACCCGCGTGGCGGCCATAATGAATTTCGCCAATATGGCGGCCCCAGGGGGCGAAAAGGTATTGTATGGGCGACATATGGGCCAAATTTGGTGCTTTTGGAAGAATCTGAACCAAACAATCCCTTTTATGCCCTAACATCCCGGACTACAAGCAAAGTTGGCCAGACTCTTATCCGACATGCACCACCTATATATTTTATTACACTGATTTCTATTGAATGTAATTACAGACTCCTGCTGCCAGTGATCAATGCATTTTTACATAATTGCATAACAAGTTTGACAACCATTTACAAGTTTTATATGAGTATGATCTTATACGATTGTAGCTACTAACACCATTCTAAATACCCTGTAATCCGATTTCATCTTCATGATATTTAATAATTAACATCGTGACAGCAATGAAGAAGATGAAGATCTAGGTATTCATACTTTTTAAGTTTATGGATCAACGGAAACTCGACATCAGTACTATCAATACGGTACTTTCATTCACATTCTCGGCGTGAATCGGATTAAAACCAGACCTAGAAATAACGCTTCCCATCGGACATGTCGCTGGTTTTTTCGATCAAATGAAAGGGACATTGTTCTGTGCATAAAATCACGAAGTCAACTTATCTCCCCCGAATCAGCTGTAGTCCGAGCTTGACGTTTCAAAAATACACCCCACGGTGAAGGAGAAACTATGTGATTGGTCAGCACTCAGAACAGGGAAATGTGAGTGATGATCCCAGATGTTAATTAGCGACAAATCAGACGAGAAGCGATTTTTTAAGATGTGGTTTTAATTAGATTATCTCGAAAGAGCATCGTTTTTTGTTTTTGTTGGAGGTTATATTTTGTGTATAAATTAGACATGTTTGAGCAGATTTCTCACCAGAATCCTTTTCCAAGATCCTGAAGTTCGGAAGACTCTGAATCCGAGTGACAAACAGCAATGTAAGTATAGTTAATAGTTTTGACGTCTTCGTAAAATTGGTGTTCTTGCATTTTATTTGCAGTTTGCACATATTTTATACTCAGACACTCTGATAAAAAGTCAGGTATTCCCCCAATTAGAGCACAAGCATGCTTTCGAAAAAAAAACTCTGCATAGGTTTGCGTTTATATTGTCCCATGTGCATGGGACAATATAAGATGGGCGCTTTTCACTAGCATATAGGATCTTGCATCCATGATGGTCAAAAATAAGAAAACAAACTTTTATTGAACATTTTCTCAAGTACCATCGATTCTATTTTGGCAAAGAAATGTTTGCTTATGTGAGATTTTAATCTTCAAAATCGTATTATGTATGGTAACATATTCGCATGATTAAGTGGCATGCCGATTGTTTTGAACTACTGAACCACAGAACGATACCTGGATTCAGTAATCAGTAATTCTGAAAACTTTAACAAGTATTTAGTAAAATAATTCTAGGAATATGGAACGAACTGACAAACACTCGACAATATGGCGACGAATATATGGTTTCTAGTCGGGTGGCTAGTTGTAGAAGGATTGTTACATGCTCAACACAACTACCCATGCCGAGAATCTGTTGACCCTGAATTTCAAACCTTTATGGAGACGAGAAATTATACCTTCTCTTCTCCCGCCTCCAACTGACACATCTGTTTAAGAAGTGGATCCCATAGCGCAGAGCATCTGATTAGCTACATGACGCTGGCACCCGTCAGCGCCGAGTTTAACATCCATCGGCGAACGCCTTAACACTCAACGCCCATTGACATCCGCTTAGAAAAGCAACCCTAACCGAAATATATATACCGAAGTATAGCATGTCAACCCGTTGACATGGCTTATCGTTGCTCTGGGTGCAGTTCACAAGAAACTACGATGTGATGCGGCTCAAGAAGAATATACAAAGGTTATCTCCGTTAACGTGACAAACGTCCAGGTCAATGTCCTGCCAAATCCCCCTTTTCTACTACTGACATGCTCGTCTCGCTCTTGTTCAGCCGATTCATTCTACTGAGGTCACCCACGCCCCTGCTGATGGTGCCATACTGCGCAGCGAAAGAAAAAAAACATTCTCTGTCATGATATACGATAATATTTTCGTTATGATCTAAAAGTATATGGTACGATAAGGCGGCATTTTGATCTATACGTGGTGCGGTTGAGATCGAAAAAATAAAATGTCCAAAAATAATTGTTGTTCACTGTAACGGCAAGAGAAAATATATGTACGCAATATGTGAAAGTTCTACTCGATTGCGTTATGATTATAATTGTGACATTAAATTAAAATCCGCAGCATGTGCTTTTTCGTGAAAAAAGGGTCTAAATCGAGTCATTTTAGCACACATTTAGACTCGAAGGATCCCTTGGACCAAAACGATTTTTCAGCAGTGGAGATATAATGCCACCGCACATCACCAGGTTAAATGGCGTTTTGGTCCGATGGGGTTCTTCATGGGGTTCTAACTGTAATCATAACGAAATCGAGCTAAAACTTTCACGTTTTGTGTACATATTATATTTTCTCTCGGCGTTACCTTAAAATACAATTAGTTTTAGGATATTTTATTCGATTTCAACCGCACGACGTATAGCGAAAATGCCACCGTATTGTACCATCTCCTTTAGTTTCTTTTTTTCTGGAATATTCACCGAACTTATACTATTGCCAATCAATAGCATTACGTCAATTTATGCGAATTATACAACGCTGATTTTGGAATAATTCCTACCACTTTCATAATGTGAAAGAAACAGAATCTTATGTAGGCCTATTAAATAAAAGAAGCAACTATTTGTCTATCCGTACCAAAACCATAAATCTTTGAAACGGAATATCATGGCAACCATGGTATAACCAGCTCCTATTTTGTTGAAATAAGCACCAAATATCTCAAAATGAAGGTAACAATCACATATCTCGCTATTCAAGCAATTTGAATTTTTCATTGGGATTGCTAACGATGGATCTACTGTTTCTGCGTAAGGATTTTTGTTGCATTTTAACAAATTATCCATAATTTTTTCAGCATGAAGTACAGTGTGATATGCCTCACTCTCCTGGTGGTAGTAGGTCTACTAGCGATGAACACGGTCCAAGCAGACGAAATGGGTGGAATAGAGAAAAAAGAGGCTGTGAATATGATGAAAAGCCTTCATCGAGAGAAACGGGTAAGCAAAAACACTCCACAAGGCACCACTCACCACGACACGGCCGTTGCACAAAGAATGTTTAATTCCGCCGCTAGAGGGCAGCTCATGGTAGTGAGACTCGAGTTTGTGTACTTTTTGTAACGCTCGTTTTAGAGTGTACCTCTGAGACAAGCGCTACACGACAATGTAATAATATTCAAGATGGTCGCTCTGGTGACGTCATCGGCATTTTCCAAAATAGAAGCACCTCCCGGCCAAATTGTTCGACTTGATATTTTGAATTGTTGATTTATGCAGATTTCTTTGTCATTATTAATGGCATTATTTTGATCCGTACAGCAAATTGTGGTTCATTTCTTTCTGGTATTGAATCAGATTTCATGTAGATCCAATTATGCCTTGACATACACAGGGCCAAGGTCAAATCTCTATTGAAAAGTGTTTGTTTGTTCTATCTGAATTAGTGTTAATTCCAGCACAGTCTTCATGAATTATCAGTTTCATATGATACCCGCTTCTCTTTTTCGATAAAAACGTTAATAGCGCCGAAAATTGCCGCGTTTGGCACCCACAACTTCAAACAATTTAGCTTGGCATCGATGCAACAACCGATCTTTGAAGTGACCATTTCTTGCAGGGGTGTCAGAAGTTGACTTTGACTTAAATTGACGAGAAGATAGATTTATGTGAATACTAATTTTGAAAAAGAATTTTGTTTCTTGCATTTTTTCAGAAAGGAAATTGTGAAAATTTTCATCCTAAAATCTTCCCTGAAAATGCGTCAAAGTGCGTAAAATAAAGTGTAAATTTTCAAACATTTCCTGGAGGAAACCACAGAACCCCTCGCTGCAACGAAAGGGGCACACCGGTCCCATCCCCGAATTATCCCCCCTCCCCCTCCACCTTGTTGAATTGCTTCCGCCTTGCCTGATAATTTTGTTTTAATGTGAACCAAAATTATACAGTTTAGTACTGTGATCGCCTTGGCAACAGGCCGTTTATTCAAACATCTCCAGGATCCTAAATTCATTGTCGATAAAGGGACCCAAATTATGATACCATATAAAATTGAGATTAAATATCTAGCCTGGGGTGGGCCTGCAGAATGCGCCCCTTTAACGACCTTCTTCCTGGAGCTCTGGAACCAAGATACATTGACAGTTACCTCTTTTAGACTTTATAGGTTATCACGTTGTGGTCATTATGAGTCTATTTGCAAAAACCTCAGACCGGAACATCATGAAAAATTCAAGATGGCGACCTTACGGTCGTGACAAAAATGGTATCTTGGTTATTTCTTCTTCTATATTTTTGCTCTTTTAGCTGAAACGATCCAAAGTATTTTATTTCATATCACATACCTATTTTTCAGTGAAGAAATGATATTTGGTATGGCGTATAGCCCGCCACTGAGCATACATACATATGATATCGGTTTATCGCGCCGATGCTCTACCGACTGAGCTATGACGGTCCGTAGGTATTGCATCCGTGGATTGTCCCTGTGATGACCAACGTTCTCTCTCGGTGTTGCATTGTGCGCAACTGGCTTTATAATGAAGAAATGATATTTGCTATGGTGTATAGCCCGCCACTGTGCATATATACACATGAAATGATTTTCTTCATTGTAAAGCCAGTTGCGCACATTGCAACACCGAGAGAGAAGGTTGGTCATCACAGGGACAATCCACGGGAGTAATATCTATGGGCCGTCATAGCTCAGTCGGTAGAGTATCGGCGCGATAAGCCGGGGTCGTGAGTTCGAATCCCGCTGACGACCAATTTATTATTTCTCTCTCAAAATCATTTCTTATTTTCAATGTTTTTCACAATTGATGTGGAAAAAATTGCATAAATAACAAATTCGAAAAACTCGTCCAAAAATAGCTGAAATCATTTTTATCCTGGAAAATGACGTAACTGTGACGTCATCAGAACGACCATTTTAAACATTTTTGCATTTACATATGAAGCAATATTGTTTGGCATTTTTATCTCCCTGGACTAGGAACTATTCACTTTCCTAGAATATCAGTTATTTTGTCCTGTGGTTGCCATAAAGTAACACAGTGTTTTACCAGAATACTTAAGAATACCAAGTGGGCGTAGTTCATTTCGAATATCTGGTATGTAGATATGAAACCAGTCAAAAACATTTATGGGACCATCACTGCAGGGTTTCAACAAAAATCTCCATTTCGTTGCCGGACTAATTAAGTGTTTACTATGTCTGTTCGTCCGTCTGTCTATCTATATGTGTCTGTTTGTCATACCAAAAGTGTATAATCAACTAGTGCTGGAGTTTTGAGTGGATGTTCCTGAATCTTTACAGGTTTGTTAACCATGCTTCGACACCCGCTCCTGCATTGTCAGTTGTTACTAGCAGAACTTTATTAGAGATGTTAGTCCACTACCAGTGCTAACACATGCCGCCCGTAAGCCCTTGCGCTGACACCTGTGAGTGACCAGTCGGAGATAAAGCCACTGGTAGGTGCTGGCGTTGTAATAACTAGCCTGTACGGAATTACGGGCGGACGGTGTTTGTCGTGCTACTGGACTAACATCTCTAATAAATTTTCACTACCAGTGGCAAACAGTGCAGGAACGGGTGGCTTCGAAGATGTGCATCTCATATTAGTGGGATGAAATGCTATTATTTTTTTGTCAAATCTGTAATGTGTTGGCTGTGCGATTTTCGCCATGAATTTTAATGTATAGGTTTGGCACTCGTGTATAATCAAGTACAGTCCTAGAGCTTTTGAGTTTGTATGCTCCTATTTATGAGATGAAATACATTTATCAGGAGATCGATTTTTATCCCTCATTAATTTCATTGTACATTGCAATCTTGTAAAATCAACTAGTCCCACACTGGAGCCCCTGGAGCTTATTAGGCTTGCTAAACATACTTCGCAGATGTACACATATTTATGTGATGCACTGTTAATATTTATTAAAAATACAAGCATCACGAAGGGTAATCAGCTATTTTTTTTGTCGATGTTTTGTTGGTCGATTTACATGATCGGATTTATAGATCCTTCACATGGTCGAAATATTAAATCGATTGTGTGATCGAATAAATTAGAACTTACACTAAATCCACATTGTTGTCTTTTCAAGGAGAGTAGGGAGAGTGGCGGAAGGAGACGCGGGAGCCGAGAGAGCCGCGAGAGGAGTGACTAGCATCACCGAGTATTCCGAAGAAGAGGACACGCATGCGCTACCGGTACCATTGCTCACATATAAAGGAGACAATTTCCATAATTTCCAACTTTGACCGTATAATTCACCTTCTTCACGACGTATGCAGCCGACGTCGTTGAAAATTGTTTGATTTCCAGTTTTTCCGTTTTGCTCTTCACTCCTGATCGATATCAGTTTTTGCATGGAATAAAAAAAGCAAAAAAAAAAATATAGTAGAACATTTTCCTCTGTGTAGTTATTTATTTTTATTTGTCGAAGTTTCATATACACAGATAGATGAAGTCAAATACTTCGAAAAGCTCCGTTGTTGGCCTTGCTGGGGAACGTCAGTCCCTCTCTTTGAACAGAGTTTGAGGTACATGCTTTCTCAGAGAGCCAATCAGATCTCGGGCATCTTCGTTTACACATTCACAGCCTTGATATATCAGCCTACCGATTCTGTTCAAAAGCATTTATAAATAGACACGAAACATTGCTGACCTTGAATCCATTAAATTTCGAAACGTGCCGTATGAGTGGGTCATATGTATCTGGGCACCCATACTGCCATGTTAGGAGGAATGACGTAATATACTGAGAGAATACGTCACCCTACACACAGTTGTTAGGTATGTTCTGATTGGCTCGTCTCTGGTTTTGTACATGAAATTTACACCCAGGATTTGAATTGTTTCGGGGGTGCTATATATCAAGACTTAATCGACGTGTGAACGGAGAAGTCGACTTGTCTGTGAAGATGCTATCGGATGACATGCTGAAGAGGTCCGGGCATTCATGCACATTATTCAAATTCAATAATCAGCGATGCAAGTTCGAGGCCATTTCTTGAACTGCCGCGATACAACCAAAGGCAATTTCCTCGAGCATGCATATTAACACCTTTGCCAACCCACGGTTGTTGTTGTTTAGAAAAATGGCTCAAATGGGCAGTCATGGATATTAATCCCCAATTGACACTTGATTACTAGAGCAGATTTTACTCAACATAATATATCAAACAATTTCTGCAAAGAAAGGCTGGAAAGTCGTAGTGAATCTGCAAAATTCTTTGGCAAAAAGTAATAAGGGACTGTCAACTAACTTGGTAATTTTTATATGTAAGGGGTCTAAGGCCCTCCCAGAGAAATTAGATAATAAATGTACATTTGAGAAAAGGAACTATTCAAATCAAACATTCCTATTATGCATGGACATACCTGGTATACGCTTAAATACTATATAATATGCCTAATAATGTGTGAAATATATACATTTTCTGGAAGGTCATAATATAATTTATTCTGCGGGAACCTTAGGTATGAGGATCTCTGAATATGCCCTTGAAACAGACATCTGCCTTTAACCCCCATATCAGCTAGTTTCATCTCAAGAGCTATTTTTAGTCAGTCGAAAACATAATAGTTGGGTCCCAGTTTCACCACTTGCATTAAATTCCAGACATTTGATTGAAGGGTCCTGTTTTGAAGTTACATGTGTTGGTTGTATCACACATATACATGTAAAGGAGGACCGTTTTCCTTCTTAACAGCTCCCTCTCCCCCCCCCTCCCCAACAAACACTCTTAACATGAAAGGGTTGCATTTAACAGAAATGTCCGAGGAGTGACAACATTATAGAAAGTGTTATATTTGTAACACTCTCAGAAAGTGCTGAAAAAACGTCTTATATTCAACATTATACAACAATTTACAATGCTATTGCCCCTGATACAGCCCTATAATTTTGGAAATAACTTTTTTTTTCAACACTCTCTGACAGTGTTACAAAAATAACACTTTTATAACACTTTATATAATGTTGTCACTTCTCGGACATTTATAATGTTAAATACAGCACTTTCATTTTAGCACTTTCTGAGAGTATAAAAATTACTAGTTGATTGAGAGAGGTACTTCAAAGTTGTGCCAATATATCTTGCATGTGTGGAACTTTGGCAAGTCATTATTTTCACAAATTGTTTGAAATATTATGTATTGTAACATAGCCGATATTGAGAAGTAAAATCTGCCCTCAGTAATCAAGTGTCTAAAGGGGAATAATGTCCATGACTGCCATTTTGAGCCATGTTTTTTAACAACAACAACAACAACAACACCAGTGGGTTAACAAAGGCCTTAACGGAGTTCATGCGCAGTGTTTTGCAGATAAATTTGATTTGGCATATAGTACATTGGGATGACTCATCCCTCAACTTGAACCCAAATTGAACCCTAACTTCCTCTCACAATTTTCAAAGTATATGGTTCTCCAAGTTAACTTCATTAAGCTGAATTAATTAATTTTCAAAGTTCAACCACAGGATGAGGTTAAAATGAACTCCTTAAATTTCTCAGATGTTTGTTTATTCTTAACAAAGCAAGTCCATTTTTTTGTACGAAATTCTTGCCTACAATTATTACCGGAACAAAATATCAGAAAGGACAGAAAATTATGAATGTTCCACTTGTAGCTACAATGTACAGGCTAAGGTGGTGATGTGGTGGCAAATTTTGAAAACCATATAATAGGAAAGTCTCTTATTTGGTGTTTTCTGCTTGAATACAGTAAAATCATACATCAAAATGTTCCTTGCCCCATGGAGAATCCCGCCATAACATGTTTGACATGCGGGTATATCTACATTTAAAAAAAATCCACAAAAACAATTGTTCTTGGGAATGCCAGCAGAAGTTCACAAAAAATAAACATACAATATTGAAAACAGTTAAGACAATTCTATATAATGAAAATTGGCCAACAGTATGCACTGTCAAAAAAAGAAGCCTGATGAAAAGACAGCTTGTGCCTTCTTTGCGCCCTTGCTACAAGGATTACTCTTTCTATACTACCGTCGGGAGCCCGAGTCAGTGGTTTGAATGTTACTGGTTCACAGCGGACTGCCTGTATGCGTCACTCACATTCAATCGCAATTTTGTAGTGCTCAGGTTTGTATAGTACAAGCTTCCTATGACGCACAACGGATATTCTGACAGATTGTCTGGCTAAGGTTTGTACACAACAGAGGTTACAGGCAGCATAGACTCGTACCTTGCCTCCAGACTCCCAGAAATCTGAAGACAACCTATGAGTAGCCATCTGGCCATCAGCGATTGGCTGATTAGTGGGTCAAATTTTCTCTGAATTCAAAACCGATTTACGTTTGAAGAAACCCCATACTATCTCCGCATGTCGTGTGATTTATGACGGTCAGAACTACATCGCAGTAGCTCTTGCGATGAAATTTAGCTATTGGGGTTGAAGAAGTTAACTTTTGTGCACATGCCTGTGTGTTCACATGCCCGTCACACGGCCAGACAGATCAGCCAGTCGCTGATGGTAAGGTGGCTACTCATTGCTTGTCCTCAGTACTCCAGAAGTCTGGGGGCAAGGTACGAGTCTAGGCCAGGTACTGAGCTTGGGACTGCCAGCAGAAGTCCACAAATAATAAACATACAATATTGAAAAACAGTTAAGAAAATTCTATATAGTGTGTGCTACAAGGAAGACTGTTAGATTTGAAAATTGATTTGGGAAGTATTTTTAAATAATTGTTTTTCTTTATTAGTAATGATCTCGGTCACGAATTTTGAATTAATTCTACCTGACATGTAAAAGGGTCAGTAGGTCAGGTACTGATGTCAGACTGTCCGTATGTCTCTGTCATTAGCATGTGCGCATGACTGAATGATTATGGCCGATGCACGGTAGACCATGTGGTTCGCGATGATGATCCGTTGCAAACAAACGCTCAAATTCGCACCTGAAGCTAAGTCAAAAACAATATGCATTTGAAATATTGATATCCACCAAGAAATTGTGCTTTCTGGAAGTACCACAAGGCACTTTATATCATCTCTCGATTAGCCTCTGTCATCAGCACAGCAGTAACTGTTGTAGATAGCAAATTAGGTTTCAGCAACGGGCAATTTCTGTGAATTTGGTGGATAGCAAAATAGAGCTTCAACAACAGGCCCATTAGCAGATTTAGTAGATGGCAACAATGTGGTTGAGCAGCAGACAAGTTCAGCGGATTTGAAAAATTTAAGTTTCTGTTGATATTCTTGATTTCCCAGAAATTTTCCGTAAGTAGTATATAAAACCCTTTTTCTGTCGTATAAATTGTGGAGGGCCATGTTGATGTATAGGAAAAAATGGTGGACGAGGAGGGAAATGAGGGCGTAATTGAAATGTATAGGGACATGTGGAGGGAAATGAGATGTAATGTTAATTTACAGGGAAAGGTGGAGGAAAATGAAGGATGAAATGAGGGTGGATGACGTCACATCCATGCAGTCAGGGACTAGTGGAAGGGTCTTTGAATGGACGTTTTGGGCTCGAGGTTGGCTCTTAGTGTAGATATAAAACATATGCAAATTATTTCGAATAAATGATTAAAGTTTGGAAATTATAATTATACAATTTCAAGCTATTTATGAACACGACTCTCTTTCAGAATGGAAATTGACATAGTTCAGCCCCCCGCCTCCCCCTTTCGATACGATGCGATAGTTTTATTGCAATCAAAGTAGAGGTACAATGACTAAGGGGAGATGACTCCCTGGGACATGTAATGCAAAAGTTCAAAATTAAATAAATACATATTAACATTATGCTCAAAACAGCTCTCAAGCCATAAAACTCATCCGAGTTCAGATGGTGGTTTTCCTGGTAGCGGTGATGGCCGGTAATTTTAGCTCTCTGCAGGAGCATATCGTGACAGAACTTCTCCACTGATGGGGAGATATCATCAAGCGAAGAATGCTCATGAGCTGTTTATTTTTGTCAAGTGATGCAAAACTGTGAAAATTTGATACCATATATTCAAAGAATTTTTCACTCATTTTGGAATATCTTGGTCACTCTACCAGAAAATGTGTTTCGTCCACAATTACCTGTAGTTTTCAATATACGGCATTTCTCTAAAAGGAGGTTATGAGCAGGCATTATGCAGGAAACCATTGTATTATTTGTATGGGAATGAAACGTTCAGCATAGTCCGGCATTCAAGATAAAAATCTCGCGTTGGGTCCGGGCACGGTTTAGCGACGATTTACGAGAAAGAATAGGCGAAACGATTTCCTCATATTATCAGCATAGGTAGAAATGAAATTTTACAACAGTAGTAGACGGGTCCTTGTGTCGGTGGACCAATCAGAATTGAGAACGAAAGTAGGTCAAGTATGACGCGTTTGACGTCATCGTATGACGTCATTGGGGTCGCGGTCACGTGAAAGTAGGTCAAGGTCGTCCCGCTGTCCTTATCTAGGTCACTTATGACGCGTTTGACGTCATCGTATGACGTAATTAGGTCGTGGTCGCTCGTAAGTAGGTCGATTACGTAAGAAACCGGTTTAAATTATGCAACAGTGTTACGTAATTAGGTCATGGTCGCTCGTAAGTAGATCGATTATGTAAGAAACCGGTTTAATTAGGGCGGTATGGTGTCTATTTTCAGCAGCCCCTTTGTTAGCTAACAATAAAAACATCACGTGACCCTTTGACGGCTAAAAGGAGAGAGTTTTCGAGTTCAGTGGTCACATGCCACTGGCGCACGAAGGTGCGTTTTTACGTATTTGGTCGATCTCCTGTCTCGGTATACAATGGATGACGAGAAAGCATTTGATGAAGGTAAGTTCGCATTATCAATCATTCCTTTGAGCACAAGCGGTTCGTTTCTTAAAAGAAGGTCTTTCATATATTATAGACTAACACATCGCACTGTATTAGAGCAAATGCCATGTACAGTTAACTAGCCGTGTGGGTTAAATTATATGCCTCGGAATGTCACAGTCTACCGAGCATCTATTGACGTTCTCCGGGCGTAACGGTCCATTACACTTTAGCGATCTCCTTTGATACGTGCCGGTGCACACTGAAACGACATTCTTTCTTTATTGAATTTTCCTAGTCTAAAACAGTTGGATAATCTAGGTTTATTATTTATTCGGCCTTTGATATATAGATGGGGAGAATTTCTGTTAAGTACTGGTCATACCGACGGTGCGTGTATAGATAACTTACCGCGCGGGTTAAAACCATGTACATCGTATTGTCACAGTCTACCGAGCATCTGATGTCCTTCTCCGGGCGTAACGGTCCATTACACTTTAGCGATCTCCTTTGATACGTGCCGGTGCGCACTGAAACGACATTCTTTCTTTCTTGAATTTTCCTAGTCTAAAACAGTTGGATAATCTAGGTTTATTATTTATTCGGCCTTTGATATATAGATGGGGAGAATTTCTGTTAAATACTGGTCATACCGACGGTGCGTGTATAGATAACTTACCGCGCGGGTTAAAACCATGTACATCGTATTGTCACAGTCTACCGAGCATCTAATGTCCTTCTCCGGGCGTAACGGTCCATTACACTTTAGCGATCTCCTTTGATACGTGCCGGTGCACACTGAAACGACATTCTTTCTTTCTTGAATTTTCCTAGTCTAAAACAGTTGGATAATCTAGGTTTATTAGTTATTATGCCTTTAGTATCTATATGGGGAGAATTTCTGTTAAATACTGGTCATACCCACGGATGCGTGTATAAACTGACCGTGCGCGATAAATTATGTACCTCGGAATGTCACAGGCGAACACACATCTATTACCGCATTGACACACGGGTTAACCCTGCACACACACACACATAGATTTGGTCCTTCTGTAAATTGGCGCCTAATGTAGTCCAGTCCCTTTGAACTCTGGTCGTTGATAGCTTGTTATTCGTTCCGTGTCACCATTGTACCTCGATTAACTGTAACAATGGGTGTTTAAGCACTTGCATCTATACTATAGATGGCGAGATACCCTTATTCGTGGTTAATGTCTCTGGTTAATGTCTCTGTCTCTGTCTCTGTCAGTGACTTCTATAGGCAAACTTAAAAAAACCGTACACACCTGTCTCGCCGTATACTGGGTTAACGCGGGGGGGGGGGAAACGGTCAACTCTCTCGTTACCTCAATTATTTAAGAACTCTAAAAAATAAAAGGTATAGGAGATCTGGTTTAATACAGTATGAATGAATGAAGTTAAATCTTGTCTTATTCCCAAGCGCCTTTTTTGGTCACCGTTTACGATATGATGACTATTTATATCGTGTTCCGACGAAGCGTAGCGTCCGCAAAAGCGCCCGCCACGCCCGCAAAAACGCCCGCAAGCGCCCACAAAATCGCCCGCAACACCCGCAAGCGCCCGTTGCAACGCCCTTTGATATCTGAGAAAAAGAGAGAGATCAACACGTTCACAAGTTTTCATATATTTTACTATCCCGCAAAAGCGCCCGCAACGCCCGCAAGCGCCCGCAGAAGCGCCCGCAACGCCCGCAAGCGCCCGCAAAAACGCCCGCAAGCGCCCGCAAAAGCGCCCGCAACGCCCGCATCGCCCGCAAAAGTGCCCGCAACGCCCGCAAGCGCCCGTTTCGACGCCCTTCGATATCTAAGAGAAAGAGAGAGATCAGCATATTCACAAGTTTTCATATATTTTACTATCCCGCAAAAGCGCCCGCAACGCCCGCAAGCGCCCGCAGAAGCGCCCGCAACGCCCGCAAGCTCCCGCAAAAACGCCCGCAACGCCCGCAAAAACGCCCGCAACGCCCGCAAGCGCCCGAAAAAGCGTCCGTAACGCGCGCAAAAGCGCCCGCAACTCCCGCAAGCGCCCGTTTCAACGCCCTTCGATATCTAAGGGAAAGAGAGAGATCAGTATATTCACAAGTTTTCATATATTTTACTATCCGCCGTTACGCCCGGAGAACGTCAATAGATGCTCGGTAGACTGTGACATTCCGAGGCATATAATTTAACCCGCACGGCTAGTTAACTGTACATGGCATTTGCTCTAATACAGTGCGATGTGTTAGTCTATAATATATGAAATACCTTCTTTTAAGAAACGAACCGCTTGTGCTCAAAGGAGTGATTGATAATGCGAACTTACCTTCATCAAATGCTTTCTCGTCATCCATTGTATACCGAGACAGGAGATCGACCAAATACGTAAAAACGCACCTTCGTGCGCCAGTGGCATGTGACCACTGAACTCGAAAACTCTCTCCTTTTAGCCGTCAAAGGGTCACGTGATGTTTTTATTGTTAGCTAACAATGGGGCTGCTAAAAATAGACACCATACCGCCCTAATTAAACCGGTTTCTTACATAATCGATCTACTTACGAGCGACCATGACCTAATTACGTAACACTGTTGCATAATTTAAACCGGTTTCTTACGTAATCGACCTACTTACGAGCGACCACGACCTAATTACGTCATACGATGACGTCAAACGCGTCATAAGTGACCTAGATAAGGACAGCGGGACGACCTTGACCTACTTTCACGTGACCGCGACCCCAATGACGTCATACGATGACGTCAAACGCGTCATACTTGACCTACTTTCGTTCTCAATTCTGATTGGTCCACCGACACAAGCACCCGTCTACTACTTACAACTACACAAATTTTCGCCAGAAGCTGGACTGCGGTGACATCAGGCATAGTCAGCTTATGTTGGTATTCCGTAAATGCAAGAGTAACCGATTACCATATTTCAAAGAGCCTGGGATCTAGGCAAAACTCTGGAAATTTGAATAACATAGCTGCATTCACGTAAATTCTATAACATCGAATTAACCGTGCATTTATTACACGTTTTAGCACGATTATGTGAAATCAACACCCATCAAGTGCAGGTCTTCATTGGGAGATTCCATTTCACAAGTCGGATGAGGAAAGGGACGTCTGCTTTCTAGGTAGATGCGAGATGTGTGGTGGATCTGGTGTGTGTGGGGTCGATGTAGTGTGGGGTAGATGGGGTGTGTGGTGAATCTTGTTTGGGTGGGGTAGATGTGGGATATGTGGTGGATTTGGATCTGGTGTGTGAGGGGAAGGTGTGGGATGTGCAGTGGATCTGGTATGTGTTAGGTGGATGAGGGATGTGTGATGGATAGGTGTGTGCTAGGTAGATGTGTGGTGGATCTGGTGTTTGGCCTGTTGGGTAGATGTGGGATGTGTGGTGGATCTGGTATGTGTGGGATAGATGTGGGATGTGTGGTGGATCTAATGTGCTTGAGGTAGATGTGGGAAGTGTGGTGGGTAGCTGCGTGTGAGTGGATCTGGTGTGTGGGGGTAGATGCGGGATGTGTGGTGAATCTGTTGTGTGGGGTAGATGTGAGATGTGTGGTGGATCTGGTGTGTGGGGTAGATGTGGGATGTGTGCTGTATCTGTTGTGTGGGGTAGATATGGTGTGTGGTGAATCTGGTGTGGGTGGTGTAGATATGGTGTGTGGTGGATCTGGTGTGTGTGGGGTAGATGCGGTATGTGTGGTGGATCTGGTGTGTGTTGTGTAGATGTGGGATGTGTGGTGGCTCAGCTGTGTGTGAGGTAGATGTGGGATGTTTGGCGAATAGCTGTGTGTGAGGTGGATGTGTGGTGGATCTGGTGTGTGTGGCTTGTGGTGCAGATGTTGGATGTGTGGTGGATCTGGTGTGTGTGGCTTGTGGTGCAGATGTTGGATGTGTGGTGGATCTGGTGTGTGTGGCTTGTGGTCCAGATGTTGGATGTGTGGTGGATCTGGTGTGTGTGGCTTGTGGTGCAGATGTTGGATGTGTGATGGCTCTGGTGGGTGTGAGGTAGATGTGGGACGTGTGGTGCTCTGGTGGGTGTGAGGTAGATGTGGGATGTGTGATGGATCTGATGTGTGAGGTAGATGTGGGGTGTGTGGTGGATCTAGTGTGTCTTGGGTAGATGTGGGATGTGTTTTGGCTCTGGTGGGTGTGAGGTAGATGTGGGATGTGTGGTGGATAGCTGTGTGTGAGGTAGATGTGGGATGTGTGGTGGATCTGGTGTGTGTGGTCTGCGGGGTAGATGTGGGTTATGTGGTGACTCTGGTCTGTGTGGGTCAGATGTGGGATGTGTGGTGAATCTGGTGTGTGGGGTAGATGTGGGATGTGTTGTGGGTCTGGTGTGTTCGAGGTAGATGTGGAATGTGTGGAAATGTGGGATGAATGGTGGATCTGCTGTTTGTGGGGTAGATGTGGGAAGTGTGGTCGATCTGGTGTGGGTGGGGTAGATGTGGGATGTAGGGTGGATTTGGATAGGGTGGGTTTGGGGTACGGTAAGTTAACCCTCCCCTGGCCACCGAGTGAGCAGCAAAACTTCTCCTGGATTATTCGGCTCATTAGCCGCATGAGATAAACAGATTGCTGAACAGCAATAAGTTCCCCGTGGAACTAAGAGGAGATTACATGCCAAATTCTATATAGTCCTCACGACTTCCTTATTATAGATCAGACTGTGATACGGCCAATAAGGCAGTTACTATAGAGAAATGGTTAGGTCTGCAGCATAGTTCATTGGTAGCACATTCAACAGAAGCATATAGAAAGGATTGTTTGTTTTTTCACCGAAGAGCGGGTCGAAAGTACAATACAGCTAGAAATGTCAGACACATGCAAGATTCGATTAATGAAGCCATAACGGAACTGAATGTACTACTCGCGCGATATACATGACTACATTGATTGGAGCATATCCTGAGATGTTTTCTTATCGTCAATATTAAATATCAACATCAAACATCGTGAAATCGTACACAAAACTTCCGCTTATCAATTTCAGAGCCGCGCATTTTAGCCCTATTTGACCTGAGCGATTTGGAATCTGTCCATGGTTGCCATTTTGAATATACCCATGTTCCTCTGCTCGGGGGGTCATCCAAATAGGTTCAAAATGACCCCAATATGATAATCGGAAAAGTCTCGGAGTTTCAGCTCTCAATGTTTTGTCGTTCCGAAGATACGAGCAAAAAATCAACGTGGGGGGGGGGGGTGGGGGTGGGGGGTGGGGGCGGAAAGTGCTCCCCCCCAGGCCAGGTAGGGTTAACTGGAATATTTTGCAAGTGACGGATTGAAATGCGACAGTACATAACCGTATTACAGCGAAAGATATCAATATTATATCAATCAATATTTTTTATATATAAGAAAATATTGAGGACATGAAATTGAGTCATTCGTTGGATTTTTTATTATGCAAATGGTGAACAATAACATTGTACTACTTATGGGAAACTGTTGTTATCGGAGCATCAAGTCGACTCTGTCTTTCAAAGAATAATGAAGTCAACTTTTCTCGAAATGTGTCACTCTCATAGCTGATATAAAATAAATTTCACCAAAATGAAAACGGGTCTGATCGGTGGTTGAACTGATTTATCGTGTTGTTTTATTGTTTCAGTTACAATTTTTGTTTTAAACTTTTACAGTCCCTAACGTTTATATATTACAGTGGTTCTGTTTCCACTGTTCAGTGGCCTAAGCGCGATATACATTCAGCAGCTCCGTGACACGTGGCTGTGTCTCTGAGTGGTTGAATGGCTGTTTGGAATAGGAAAGATCAAACCCTAACAGGTTCCACACGTTCCGAGCTTCATTTTGTCTTCTCCGTATGACTCGGAACCCAATGGAGTCGTACATGTAGTTCCAATAGCCGCGGGTTTAATATATGTGAACACCGCCTCTCCGTGAAACGATCATTTGTAATGATCAGTTGTATTCGATGGGTTTGCCATGTTATATGGCCAATTGATTCTTTAAAAGCAGTTCCATTTACTCGAATGAAGGACTTAAAATTTCACCAAAAAAAATATTATGAATCAACGATTGCAGTGGTTTTATCAGGAATTAAAATAAAATCCGACAATTTGATGGAGAAAATGATTCAATTTCAGATAATTAGACTGCATTATTCTTTGAAATGATTGTACACAGAAGAACTGTGATTTGAATTAAATGCACTTTGAAGCAAACCAACGTCGTGGTTAACATAACATTAGCTTAACAAAACATTAGCGTTAAAGATGTAATCAGGCTCAAAATCGACAGATTTTGTAAACTCTCATCTGTGATTTTGTCAGAAGCGAAGTTTGGTAAAGCATCATTGGTATTATATTTGATGATAGTGGGATTGCCATATACAACGAATGCAAGAATATGTTGTCAGAGAAATTTGAAACTCTGCCCGCTTAATCGGACGGGTTTTCTGTCTCGCCATTGAATGTGTGCTGCAGGGCGTAACGTTTGAGTGACGTAGCAACGCTCATGAAATTGAATGCTAAACAGCTGCAGTGACGGGATAGCTTAATGACTCGTGCCTGATGTTCGGTAGAGGAAAAGGGCATACGTAGGCAGAATGCACCACGTGTTGTTGACACCGACATCGAAAAACAAACGGCATGCCATGCTGTTTATTTTTAAAGAAAAATTCCTTCCATTTTCTCTTGAATGGTAGACACATGTTCAGTTTTATGTAGTCAAGTGTGTTTTATTTTGTACCTGTCGTAACATATGTCACTTTCGCGGAGTTTTAGAGACATCGATTCCTGCCTAGATTTGAGGCTGATTACATGTTTAACATATCTCCACAGAATAAGAATAGCTTCCGTCGAATAGATATTTATGTCTGCCGAATAGTGAAATACCAGCTTTGCTATCGTAAATCTGGTCACACAAATGACGGACTAGACGCTTGTAATGTATATGAGAACACAAGATTTTGCTTTAACTATGTATATGGACAACATATTTATTAATTGCTCTGCATTACAAGCGTCTAGTCCGTCATTCATAATTCAGCCGTCGTCCATTAAAGAATATCCGCGTCCATAATCCAAAGACCTATTCCATATTCCATATAACAGTATTAGCACCAAATTCAAAAGGACAATCATAATAGGCCTATACATAAACATAGGCTTGTTTTCTGTAAGAGAGAAGCGGTCAACGGTTTTCAATGATGCCGACAAGACTTGATCTTGATGTTCCAAAAATATCAAATCCGTATCGCTGATCAGTATTCTTAATCCATAATCTAGAGAATGATGTATCTCAGTCACACTTTCATTTCACTTCAAAAATTAAAATATTATCCAGCATTTTAGGATATTACAACAATCTGTAACAATCTATTATGCTCAGCCAATGGGAGAAGTGAGACAAAGCCGTAATTTAGTCCTCACAAAGTAAGATATGCTATCAAAACACAGATGACAATTGCCACTAATTTGAACATCATCCAGTCTCTCCCAGGAAGATAACTAATTGAGAGCAGAATTACATTCAATTTTTGTTCTCGAAAGGAAGATATACTGAATATTAGGCAAATGGAGTATGGCTCTTGGAACGGTAACAAGCTCGGTATCAGATAAAGACAGTACACGTAGAGAATTGCAGTAAATGAACGCAGACTCAGATACATGTATGTAGTTTAGTGGGTTATTGTGTAAACTAAGGTCAACCAACTGTAACATGTTATTAAAATCATGGGCTTTCAACAGAAGTGATGTTGTTATTGCCTTTATTCCAGGTTTTAAGTTTTTCCATTTTTCTTATACCATAGGGTATACTATTCAGTTTGTTATCGGACAAGGTAAGACAACTCCATTGGTATTATGACCGACGGGTTAAGAGATTGCAAACCGTTCACATTTGAACTCGTTATATGTAAAGTCGCAAGCTCTCTAGGTAGAGTCAGCAGTCTGGTATGGTGCGATGACGTCACTTCCGGTGATGACGTCACTTCCGGTAATGACATCACTTCCTGTGATGATACGCAATACAAACAGTGTGTAAAACATCGAGGTAGTGTTACTAAGCAGCACTCCTGTGTAATGGAGCGTCAACGTGATTTTATAGGGCACCAAAGCAGCATGGTAGTGTTTGATAGCGTGTGTTTCGTGCTACATAGCAGCAAGCGGTAATAGAGAACAGTTAATAGAGAGCATCAGTGTAGTGCATTGGGAGTGAATTCAGTATTGGGTGTTTTTACATGATCTATCTCAAGTGCGCATCCGAACGATTATGTGCTTTCTTTAATATTCATGGCGTCACAGACGACCTCATCTAGTCTTCTCTGGGAACGCTTCAAGGTTCACACGTACGTCCAAGGGTTATATATCCATCCCTATAGGCTTGTGTATAGGGGTACACATATCTCAAGTGCGCATCCAAGCATAGGCTGTACAGGACGGGGATGCGTTGATTGGTGGAGAGAACAACGCTGAAGAGATTTTGTGAGGTGAGGGCTTATAAAAGTGGCGATATATCAAAGTTTTCAGCATTCCCTGCTACGCAACCGACATGTTCTCTTTTACGACCTGCCTGAAGCCGTTTTCTCGTCTAAATATTTTAAGACGCCACGAGGCCTCCGCCCAAAATGCCTTGCAGTATACTTCTAAACCCTGTTTTACTCGGGACGATGCTTTACGGCGCCACGAACGGTTACTCCATGAAGGCGCGATGGAACAATTTAGCGATTGTGGTCAACTCTTCAAACGACCGAGTCAGTTAAGACAGCACGAACGCTTGATTCATGGCTCGTCACCACGGCTTGGGCGACAACTCCCCACTGAAGAGGAGCCCGGGAATGTCGATCCCACTAAAGACGAGCCCAGGAAGACTAATGTCATTGGTGATGTCATCATGCACAGCCTTTACCAAAAGTCGAGGAGGGCCTGGATATCCAGCCGGATCCTTGTGTTATGGTTATAAGTCATACGTCTGAAGACATCGAACATTTTCAAGAAGATCCAGTGGATGTCCCCAGCGATCTGTTACCTTATACCAGTGTAGTAAGTGACATCCACCGGCACCACTGGTCCATGATCCGACGATATTTCCATCGTCATCGCTCGCTACTAGACATCTACAATTTCCGACTGATCGACCTGGTTCAGCTCTCCAACTACGTGAAAGCCATCTTTAACGACCAATCCACGGCATTCAAGTTAAATATCGCCCTTGGTCAAATTTTACGCCATAAAGAGACAGAGTAACTCCGGTATTTCTATTCCACTACTAACAACCGCCTGTACGACCAGCCCTTCACCATCACCAATCGGAGTTCACTGGAGACGATGCTGGAGCAACTGGAGACCGTGGATCCCTTGGAGTGGGCTTGTCAACAACGCGTACGAATCATGGCAGATGGGGACGGTGACCAATGTCACGTTTTTCGTGACTAAACTGATCTACCCCCTCATCGGTTGAATGTCGTCACCCATGCACTGATAAATACCGTAACATGTTGCAATTGATCTACATGTTGATGGTAAAAGTTTGCTCTGTGAACACCTGTAGCTAATATTACGGTGCTTGGAATTAAAAATAAACATGGTGTTTGGTATTTCAATTTAAATTCTGTGAATAAACATGGGGACAGATGCAAGACGAAATGGAAAAGATTGGACAAGAGCAGCCAACAATGCTTGCGATATACAGGCAAGAGCATACGAGAATTATAAACATACCCATAGCGGTTCTCCAAGCTTGGGTGTGTTGTGATGCGGGTATAATATAATTGGCAATATGCAATATGCTTGTTGTTTTTGTTGATGTCTCTTGGTTGTGCTTACATTGAATGTGTCTGAGCATACTATCGCGATGAGAAACAGTTTTCTGACAAAAACTAGTCAACATGGTCCCCGGTCACACACACACACACCCACGCACACACACACAAACTACCAGGTAGCCAGTCTGACTCGCCCCACGAGCGTTGCCCACCATACACGGCCCATTCGGACCAGCGCACCTCCGAAACTGTTCTTTCTCCACTACTACCCGATTGCACATGTGCAGAATGATATGACTTCAAATAACAACCACCATAGTCAGACTCTCTCCCACGAGCGTTGCCCACCTCACACGGCAGGTTATTGTGACCAGTAAAATGGTGCGTTTCAGGGGTGGGATTTGAACCCACGCCCGCATGTGCTGACCAGTATACCCATACCCCGGGGAAGACAATTTCATAGATCTTGAGACTGGCGAATAGACCACTCGACCATCCTGACCAACGCTGGTTATCGTGGTCATGATGATTTGCATATAGTGCTATACTTGTACAATGATTTTACAACATTTACTAGACCGAAAGATTTGCGACGCCACGAGTCCTTCATCCACAACGGCGCACGGTATACTTGAATAAACTGCGCACGGTCCTTTAATCGGGAGGATGATTTACGGCGCCACGAGCGCTCAATGTAACGATTGTGGTCCAACTCTTCAAAAGGTTCAGTCAATTAAGACGGCATCAGCGTTTGATTCATGGTCCGTCACCACGACAACAACTTCCCACTGAAGAGGATCCCAGGAAGATGAAACGTACGAAGACACCACCCACCCAACGCTTGCCGAGCAACGAGCCCATATTCAGTTCGCCTATACCTAGAGTAGAGTAGGGGCTGGATATCCAGCCGAACCCCGGTGATACGGTTCCGGGTCATACTCTTGACGACATCGAACATTTTCAGGAAGATCTAGTGGATGTCCCTTACCGGACACCAGTGCAGTAACTGACATCTACAGGGACCATTGGTTCATGATCCGACGATGTTTCCACCGTCATCGCCCGCTGCTAGACATCTACAATTTCCGGCTTGTGGACCTGGCTCAGCTCTCCAACAACGTGAAAGCCATCTTTAACGACCCAACTACAGCCTTCAAGGTGAATCTGGCGTTTGGTTATGTGCTGCAGCATAAGGAAACCAACCAAGTCCGGTACTTTTACCCGAGCAGTAACATCGGTGTATTTGACCAGCCGTTTACCATCAAAATTCGTGCGTCGCTAGAGCCCGTTTTGTCTCAAGTGGACAAATTGGATTACAAGCGTCTAGTCCGTCATTCATAATCCAGCCGTCGTCCATTAGAGAATATCCGCGTCCATAATCCAAAGACCTATTCCATTTTCCACATAACAGTATTAGCACCAAATTCAAAAAGACAATCATAGTATGCATAAACATAGGCTTGTTTCCTGCAAGAGAGAAGCGGTCAACAGTTTTCAATGATGCCGGCAAGACATCATGATGTTCCAAAAATATCAAATCCGTATCGCTGATCAGTATTCTTAATCCATAATATTCGTTGTAAAGTCGTCATCTAAAGAATGATGTATCTCAGTCACGCTTTGATTGTGACTGTTCATATGAGTACCATGAGGATCTTGAAGTACATGGGTTCATACGGCCCCTAGCCCCGGGTTAAGCGGAATTAGACACAAGTTACGAAACGTAGCGCCATAGATCTTGCACGCTACGTTCGTATTTTGCTATCAGCATGCGATATGTATCGCCAAATTTGAGAAACTTTGAGTGGAGGCGCTTGATGTCTTGGAATGGGCCGATCAACGAGCCGGTGTCCAATGTCACCCTTTTTCTGTTACCAAGCTGACCGACCACCCCATCGGATGAGTGTATTCACCCATGCACTGATAGATACCGTTATATGTCGAATATACTTTATTTCTATATGTTGATCGTTCAATTCAACTCTGTGCCTAACATGGTGTTTGGTATTTTTATTCCGTGAATAAACACCATAATAAACATATTGCGAACGGCTCCCCAGTTGAACATTACTGAACTTGTTTTTATTGATGAAGGCTTCAGTATGACACCCCCTGCACCCTATATTTCGATGACATTGCCCAAGCACGTCCCAACGTTCCCCAAAATACCCTCTATTTCTACTACGACCCGACTGCGCATGCACAGCATGACGCGACTTTCAATTCAAACCACCCCACGAGAGCGCACCACCCTGCACAGCACACTTGGATGAGATACACTACACATACACACACCCAAACCCACACTACCAGGTCGTCAGACCGAACATGGCCCCTTTCTCTACTACTCGCACATGGGCACCTCTGAAACTGCATTTTCTCTACCACACCTTAGTTCGTATACACGTTTTACCTCAGTCCGGCTCTACCTGATAAGAGCTTCAATAGGACACCACCCACGCCCCATTTGGACCAGGGATGGTCCATCTCTACTCCAAGACGTCTATTCAAATATGCCTTTTCTAGTACTGCCCTTTCTGATTGGACAAGAGCAGCTTAGAATACATCACACTGACAAGAACAAACATGACCGAATATTGAACGTTCTCAAATGGCGATTTCTGATTGGACAAGAGCACACGAGATTTGTAGCGTTAAAATAAGGCGTCAAGGCATTAAGAATAGATCACTACACACTATGGGTCCACCGCGACCCCAAAACGTCAAAATTCTCGGTCTGCGCATGCGCGTCGTAGCCTTAATTTCACGACCCACAGCTCCAGTCGGATGCTACTTTACGAGAGATCTTTACTATGACACCTCACACGGCCCAGTACGCCCATTACTAGCCCACCACGACCCCAAAACGTTCCTTCCGATACCGTTTTCCCACAATTCCCTGTCTGCGCATGCGCAGATAGACGATAATCGCACGACCCACCCATCCAGTCGGATGCTTCTCCACGAGTGCTTCAAACTGATACCCCATACGACCCATTCTGTTTTGCTTTTTAGGCTTTTTGTGATTAACCACTAACATCTGTATTACTAATTTCGACCCCGAACATACATTATTCCCATCATATGTTGTCTAACGCTATGCAATAATGACATATAAGGTCTTTTTTATTCTGAATTCTTCTGGAATTGGAGTTTGATGTTCTGACCGGTCATTTAGGTCTTGGAATGTGACGTCTCATGTTCAAATTTAAGCAGTGTCGTGATCTACAATGTCTTCCGTAAAACATTATGTTTTACACCCCCACTAAAATGATAGTATGTTATTGCAATGAGTTAAAGTTGTTTGTTGCAATTTCTATACAGAGACGTAGCTAGTACGCCCTAGACCGGCGAATTCAGCATTATTTGCACGTGACATGCATATTAATAGGCGCTTTGATGATTTTTGTATCAAAAACTTGTAACATATTCACGGCTTTATTTCATGACCGTAGGCCTATGTTTATAAATAAGTAAACAGACTGTCGGTGAAAATCACAATTATATGCTATTGCCTTCATATTTATTGTGTCCAGTTTAATTTGACACATACACACTGGGATTTTGATATGTTTAATATGTTCTCAGTCCTAGGTATAACTTCCACCTAATTTGTGATTCATTTCTGTTCTACGTGCAACAGTAACATATTACTGTTTCCGCGTTATAGTCTTGGAAATATATAAAACTATAGTTGAAACTGTCAGTTCTGCACCTATAAGAAGCCCTAACACGTGTTTGTCTCTAGCGCTTCGGCCCTAACCCTAAGTTCGAACTTCGTATTTGACTCTGAAACTCCGGCCCTAACCCTAATCAGAAATACGCGTTGGGCTACCTGTATAATTAGAGTGGCTGTGAGAACGACATTTCTAAGTTATTATACGTGATCAGCATAAATCCATTTCACTGTTCACTGTTCATACTATGTTATATGGTGGAGATTGCTCCAATATACAGTACCAAGATCCCACGGGTACGTGCGAACTCAGCTGACACTTTGCTGTCGTTTATCCCTACGTCGTAAACACGTGACTTCTGTCGTCTGCTAAATCTATTTTCCTCATAAACAGCTGATGGAGTTCAGTCTGGCAAGTCCGCATTTCTGTTTCTTACTATGGAGATTTCCAGTTGCTATACTTTTCCCAGCAACATATGTCAGAATACTGAATATGCTGCTTTCAGTATATATAAGTGATGTATTTCCTGCTGGCCCCGTGGGGCTTCCGGGGATTGACCTAGGATGTCGTTGTGCACACCGCAGGTCATGGTAAGAATAGGCCTCAGCTCCTCGGACAGCTTGTCGTAAGAGGCGACTAACTGAGGCACCCGTGGGGTTCCCGGGTGTGAAAAGGAATAGGACCCCACCGGTGTGGTTCCCGGGTGTGAAAAGGAATATGACCCAACGTCGTGATATGACTGAAATATAGTTGAAAGCGACGTTAAATCGTATTCACTCACTCACCCTGTATTTTCTGCTGTCAAATTGCGGCCAACAAATCACGAAAAGGCAATTCGGTCACCAGTGCTCGGCTCGAATCATGTGTGAATTCGGAGACAAAATCTGGTGAGTACAGTTGATGGGGGTGTTCCGAATCACTCTTCACATCCAGACTGCTAGCGATCGTTCTGTTACGAGTCGAGAACGATTGTTGGTCTTATATTCTAGGAAAATTTGTCGTCGATAATTGTATGCAAGAATTTCTCCAATCGAGCTTGTCAATCGATGAGAAATTGCTTTTGTTTGCAATTGAGTGCACCAGCGCGGGCAGTTGCGAATCATTTTGGCGAGATGCGAATCACGCCATATAGCGGCCGTTACAGGCACTGAGAATGGAATTTTTATCAGTCTAGGGGTCATCTTCTTCCTTTGAGGGCCTTAGAGAAGATTTCGATGTTACCTTCATCCCATCCTGTGAGCGAATTATTAACTGATACCATCCAGACACATATTACGCACAGGCCGAGCGTTGTCGAAAAAGGCTCTGAACATGAATTCCAGCATGACGGAATCACGGTTTGGAAGGTACTTTAAAAGTTTGAAGCGCTCGTTACATGGTTGGAGAGAAATTCGATGGGTGATATATTAAATGTTGACTGGATGAGGAGGATGAGTGGCTACCGAGAGATTTAATTATGAGTGTCCTTGGTGATAATTGGTAAAAGTTGCCACTAGAATCGGTCCGATAAAACAGAATGAGGGGGCTTGACAGATGGAAATATTATGTGACACTTTCGTAGTTATGGGAAAATAAGAGTATAAGGTTGTGTTGAATGTGGAAGAGGTATATTGTTCAATAAGAATGTGGGTATTACACAGTGTCTATGTGACAATGTTAAGAGGGATCATCCATCCATCCATCCACCCAATGCATTCTCTATAAGCAGATTTTGGTCAATACTTCATGTAGGAACTATTGTCTGGGTCTTTGTGTCGCTGAAAAGGCACATTGTTGTCCCCAGACCTGGCTATTGTATGCATTGTCTCGTGATCCTTACATGAAGTATGAACCCAGATTTTCTACGTTTCATCGCTTAGTTACTGCTGTCAAGTTTTATATAAAGTATAATATCTCGTCCGAAATATTGCAGATTTGTTCGTTATATAATCTTTGGAAATAGCCATGACGGAATCACAGTGAAAGTCTTCCATTTTGACTAATGTTGATTATCTAATTTTTTGGCTGCTCAGTTTCGATCTGATTATTCTGATACGCCATCTCTTACTAACAAACGGTACCTAAGAAGAATGACAAGACTATTTTCCTCGTGAGGAAAGAGTGATTGGTTCATCACAGGGGTTAAATCTAGTGACGGAATCACAAAAAATCCCTACGGAATTACGAGTGCGCATTTTAAATCTTCTCGGTACAATAGCTTCGTTAATTACACATTTTGTGAAAAAAAAACATATTTCTATAGGATGAATTTGTCACTTCTAATTATAAAATTAAGACTCTGAATTCTTATTTTGTCAAATGTATAAAGTTCGTGTCAAATGCATATATTTTCTGCAGATGGGTTTAAATAGTATTCCTTTCAGTAAAATGCAATTTTTCCTCCTTGACAATTTTGAATTTCCCGAGTTGATCAGGTTTATAAATTATGGGGAATATAGTTCAAGCTTAAAACACATCTTCTCTGTTATTGACGTGTTCCCAGCGATAATAGAAAGCGAATAGAAAAACTTGTATATGATAATATGATCTATGTGAGGTGAATTATGGCCTATATTGCGAAAAAGGGCGTTTTTTGGTGACAGGCGCTTTTACGTGGAAATCATGTGAAGTAGATTTTTCTTGGAGATCAAACTCCTATTAAAAAAATCTTTACAATGCGACAGAGTGACCAATCGGTCTTAAAGGCGGTTTGCTGCTGTTATCGTAGTTCTGGGGCCGTCCCTTATTCACCGATTTCAAGTTAAAAACGGCGCGTATTTCGTTGATTCGAAATTCACATCTCTACAGCGGCATTATGTTACAATCAATCAGTTTATTGCTCTGACTTCGTACAAAGTATGGAGCACATATACAATGTTAGTTAACAATGCCATGGCGGCTAACCTGCCAATCTGTTCATTTAATTTTGAGGGCCTCTAGGCCCCTCTTAATAAAGGTACATAGCTTATATGCTGTTTTACGGTTTGCATTGAATAGTGCTTTAAAATGGTATATATTATTGAATCTAGTATAATATTCTGGGATCAGTTCTGCCCTTAAATGACCTAGACCTTTACATTCAAATATAAAATGATATTCATCCCCCACCTTTCCATCATTACACATGGGACATAACCTCATTTCCCTGGGTATATTTTTATATCTACCGGTTTCGATAGGTAAATTATGATTAGACAATCTAAACCCAGTCATATTTACCCTCTTACATAAAGACAATTCACCTAGGTATCGTTCGAAGCAAAAGTCTGTTTTAAATACTCTGTATAAAACACATTACAATGCTGGTCAGTTAACATTTTTCGCTAATCATTATATTTTGTTTGACGATTAATACGATTCTATCGCTCAAATAAATACTGAAATTGCCGCTTAAGCCCACCTTATTTCGCCTCGATTCAATACTGGAAAAATCGCACGTGTTTTCGACCTGGAGAAACAATGCAGGTCGGTTGTTTCACGTCCATTTGATTCCACAGAAACAGACATTCAAAAAAAAACAAGAAAACCCCCCCACATTTATACAGATGCTTATATCAAAAAATATCAGGCATTAATTAGGAAAGTGATCCGCAACTCCCCCTGATTCGGAACCCACAAAACTACTGTACCACTTTGTGTTGTGGTTCTGTTCGCTATTTCACTAACTCAATGTTTATTTATGTATTAGAGTAGAAGCAATGGGTGAAACCAGCTTCGGGTCTGGTGTGTATTTCCTAATACATATAGAAAAGCTGAACAGGTGATCATGACTTGGTGCCAGATTCCCCCTGATGACTCACCATACAAATATTCTAAACCGTTAGGAGTTTAATGTATACAGATCCCTACACTGTAAAAAGAGGAAACATGTTTAACGTTTCATTTTAAGATGGATGCAACTATTTGAGGGTTGTGACATGTTTCACTCGCGTTGCCGTCTCACTATAACGGTCCGAAAAGCTGTTTGAAACATCAACGCTGAAACACGTGCAACCGAGTTGCAAGACGGCATGTGTCAAACAAAGCGGAGTACAAACGGGAAAGTGCTGTCTGATGCATGGAATTAGATACCAGGTCGTCTTCACACAGTTCTAACCGTATCTCTGAAATGCATTACGACAAAGAGCTTTAGCAATTTGCAAACAAGATATGATTACCACTGGCTGCCAGATATTTATTTCTGGCCTTTAGCGACCTGGAAGATATCTGCCGGTATTGTGGATTATTTGCATAACAATTTAACTCAACCAGGCCTAGGCTATTTGAGGTCTGCCCAGGCGTCATTTCACTCTACCCCTCTTCTTCCAAATATGTCTTTGCTCATTGAGATAGAGGTCTGAAACTTCTCACAACATAAGCTCAACTAAAAAGTGTGAAAAGAAAATAAATAAATAAAGGAGGTGTTCGCTTTAGATGGATATTTTTCCCTTCAGAGTCGCTCTCTGTTGCTCTATTGTCTCGCTCCGAGCCGGCCGGTAAATTGTGACGTAATGCTCAGGTATTCCCCAACTATTTGTCAGACAGGCGAGGCCAGTCTAATGGGAAATTCTGGTTCATATTCTCATACGGTTACCATTAGTATTTTCATGAACGACCCAGATATTTACGAACAATAATCAATTATATTAATAAATAAACCGACTCGAAAACTGAAAAAAAAATAATCACTGCCAAAATAATTAAGGAAGTAACTGCAAAAAAAAACAAAAAAAAAAACCTTTGGCACATGCATTATCACTTGGGAAAGCAAGTGTCACCACTTGTTGAGGGTCATTTCCTTAATAAAGGCCTTGATATAACACAAGTTCAACCTTATAACTTTTCAATTCATAGTTACAACTTTCCGCTGCCCTAAGACGAAATTATGTATGTGTAACAATTATTTTTTTGCTCTGCTGGATCGTCAGAATATTCAAACACTGAACAAGTGATCTGACTGTGTGTGTGGAGTTGTTTGTGTGCAATTCTATTCACGAATTATAAGAAAATAAGGGATTATGTGCGTTAGGGGTTCGCTGTCTTTCATTTCACGTCACTTTTACACTTTAAAGTCCAAACTGAAGATAGGAGAAAAAAGAGAAAAATGAAAATATTTTTTCAGGGATTTGGGGATTCGAACCAAAATGTTGCGTTTCTTTTAATCTGTAGTCCGATACTGTAACCATTCGGCCAAGCTGCTGTTTACAATTATCGGCTTGATGAATCATGTGCTGAATGGCGGTGAACGACACCTTTTCAGAGCATTACAAGCATTTGGACATATTTCAGTATTATGAAAATACGACACCTTTAACCAAAATGATTTTTCAGTATCATTTTGGATCAAACGCACCGCATTTCGATATGTAGGGCTCGTTTTGGTTAAAGGTGTCATATTTTATATATGAAGGGAATTCCCTTCAAGAATATCGCCAAAAATTGCAAAAACAAACAAATGCTTATTTTCTAATACTCGTAATATTTTTTTGACAAGTCTCTTCTCGGTGAAAATTGAGAATATGAAAATTCAGTATTTTCTCTCTCGAGCTAATAACTTTTCAAGTGAACGAGAGGAAATTATATTTTCGGTTTATAAACGCAACACACTAAGGAAAAAAATACGGTCAAACCGAACACCTCCTTTACAAGATGGCCGCTTTGAAGACTTCACAGTTACGTCATATTTCAAATATGCATTTTTGGCCGATTTTTTGGTAAGATTTTCCCAGCCCAAATTTTGACTCTTCACTGAAACCGTATACATGGCCGACATTTTGAATTTAAAAGTATTCGCTCAAAACATATGGTCATATTACGACACACCAACAAAATACATAGCAATGTTGCCAGAATAAAAGTGACACTTATGGGGCACTAATGCGAGCAGCGCTGAAAGAAATAACAACTCCGTGGGATCAAAGCTACATCCAATATTTTTAATTGTGAATGTGTAGCGCTTCAGGAGATTTTTTTTTAACAGAGTCAATACGATTGCTTACGTCATTACAGCGTTGGACGGAATTCGGCCTTAGTGGCATATATAAACCAGAAGGAGACAGAATAGACATTATTTTTCATACGTATGGGAATATTGAATAGTGTTTAGTGTCAACAATGTTTCTGCTTCATCCCACAATGTGATCACTGTTGCAAAACTCGAGACGAATCCAGCCCTCCAGCCCTGATTTTAATAATCATCTGCGATCCGCATTCCATACCCCAAAATGGAATGAAATTTCAGCTGCCCCGGAACAGAAATAGTTAATCGCGCGTAGCATGTCAGGAATAACAACAAAGGAAGTATCATTCAGCAATTCCATATTTGTAGGCCTAAGAAATATAGTACCCATGTTCAGAAATGTTTCCAGTGTGCCGGATTAGACCAGGGATACAATATGGGATAATACCTTATCACAGATCAGACAATGTCGTGTCAACGGACCAATATGGCAAGTTGAGTAAATTATAATTAACTTTTAAGTGTGAATCAGTGATATAAATGAATCAGACCTTGAGCACATTACTGTTATATCAACAATTTTCATTCTATGGTAACGGGGTTCACATCAGCAATTCAGATGTACCAATCATGCATCTGTTTGAAATCATTATCAGGTTTGAGTTGACCTGAGGAACAGTCTGTTCTATGTGTTTCTGTATATGGTTATTGTTTGTTCATACATGTTCCTGAGTTTGACTTCCAACGAATATAAGAGAATACAACTTGATGCATGTTGATTTTTGATGAATGTTTTCATTTCAGTACCGGTATCATGCACATGCCAGTCTGACAGTCTCCTGAAACACGAAATGGGATGTAGACTGTTTTGAAACACTTCCAAGTTTGAGACATGTACAGATCTGTTTCACTTGTGACATGTCTCAAAAGTTGGGACAAAGTCATGTTTGGGCTTAGACGTTTCATTTTGAAACATGTAGTCGGCTCTAACATGTTTCAGCTTAAGACATGTATGCACAACACGTTTCAAAATGCACAACGTCACATGTTTCAAACGAACACGTGCTTATTGAAGGCATGTCTCATATTGAGACATCATTAACGCATGTGAAAAAGACCCGTGTTTCAATTTGAAACATGAAACCGTTTTAATATGAAATATATACGTACTCACATGTCCCAAAAGTTGGGACAAAATCATGTTTCATTTGAGATGTTAAACATGTCACCAATTATTACAGTGTAGCTATTATTTCGGAATTTCAGGCGGTTATCTATTTATCCATTGCTATTGGCGATCGCATCTAACACAAATGAAATAGAATGAGACTCAGAAATTATATTATGCAGTTTGCCCCTTGCTTCTCCACGAGTGCTTCAAACTGATACCCTATACGGCCCATTCTGTTTTGTTTTTTAGGCTTTTTGCGATTAACCACTAACATCTGTATTACTAATTTCGACCCCGAACATTCATTATCCCCATCATATGTTGTCTAACGCTATGCAATAATCACATATAAGATCTTTTTCGTTCTAGATTCGTCTAGAATTTGAGTTTGATGTTCTGACTGGCCATTGGAATGTGACGTCTCATATTCAAATGTAGGCAGTGTCGTAATCTACAATTACAACACATATAAGGGAAGTGGGAAGAGGTGCCGACACACTGACAGAGTCACATGACTTCACAGTATAGTCTTCCGGTTAACCTATTCTAAAGCACATACCAAGAATCTAACGATTCGTGATGTGTGTTGTATCTCAGGTACGCTTTTATTGTACCTGTTCATGTGGCAACTTGGATGATATGACCACGCGGCCACTAGCACCGGCATAAGCGGTATTGGATACAAATCTAGAGAGCTATGATGGAAATGCTCTGACAACTCGTATATTGGTAATTAGTGAGCTGTTTCGCTGTGACAACTCGTACACTGGGGATTGGTGAGCTGTATTGTCGTCAGATGAAAATGACGGCATTTAACATAAAAGACTAGTTTGTAAGGCCCGATGTCGACCCAGCATCAACTTCCCACAAATGCCAACATATATCAAAGACCAAATATATCAATAACGTATTGTCTTCCGTAAAACATTATGTTATTCACCCCCACTAACATGGCTAACCGTACATAAGATACGATAAAAAATGTACAATTTAATGATTATGGTGAGGAATATATATTATTTCTACTAGCAGAAGATTCTAGGCAAGCCATTGGTCCACAGCGGTCACGTGCCGTTGGGATAAAAACACATATTAAACTGCACTAACTGACCTGACTGACTGCAGTTTGCAATGTAAACAAACATGGCTGCTGCAGTGTTCTACCTGCGAGAGAACTGGAAACAAAGAACATGCCGGATATTAAGTTCGTAAATCTGACTGATAATATGTCCGACTGTTCCTGGAATATCTGTAAAAGGTAGTGTATTGTGACGATACTGATACTGATGTATTAAACAGTTCACGAAAGCCGCATGACGCTTGACTCAGCTTCGACGTTCTCGCCACAGGTGTTTAACAAGTTAATTAGCTGGGGGGTATTGTCAATAATAGATCGGACAAGGTGAACCACTAAAGTACGACCATCTCTCGATCATCCGTATACATTTTAACCGAAATTGGCCTATCTCTATATTTCACCTCCTATTATATTCCTTAGAGGGTTATTGTGCATGCTACCAACCAAAGATTCTCGTAATCCGTCAAATATCGACCGTAAATCGTCCAAACACGCTGAATTTTAGTGTCCTGACAACTTCCGTTACAACTTCGGCCGAACTCGGCAATCTCCGTTGTATTGCGGTGCAGTACTCAATTTCAGACTTGACGCTGATTGGTCAATAAAACAACTTCAACACGTGTATTTCGCGGGAGATTCAAAAGTTGCTTTATTGACCAATCAGCGTCAAGCCTGAAATTGAGTGCTGCACCGCAAATTAAACAACGGAGACTGCCGAGTTCGGCCGAAGTTGCAAAGGAAGTTCCGTTACAACTTCGGCCGAACTCGGCAATCACCGTTGTATTGCGGTGCAGCACTCAATTTCAGGCTTGACGCTGATTGGTCCATAAAACAACTTCAAACACGTGTATTTCGCCGGAGATTCAAAAGTTGCTTTATTGACCAATCAATAATCGGAAGTTGTCAGGACACTAACATTCAGCGTGTTTGGACGATTTACGGTCGATATTTGACGGATTACGAGAATCTTTGGTTGGTAGCATGCGCAATAAAGCTCTAAGGAATAAAATAGGAGGTAAAATATAGAGGTAGGCTGATTTCTGCGAAATGTACACGGATGATCGAGAGGAGGTCGTACTTTAGTGATTCACCTAGTCCGATCTATTGTTGACGATACCCCCTCGGCTAATTAACTTTCCACACACCTGTGGTTCTCGCCGCGGTATTGCAATGTGGATGATGTGGGAGTTGCTCCCCCCCCTGATATTCGCGTTTATTCTTATTTGATGTGTATAAAATTCTAGGTTACATGAATCAAAGTACTGTTAGCAGATAGAAAACATTCTTAAAATAAGTTGTTTAATTCAAGATTGAGCATATTCAGACGTTTTCTGTTCGAAAACTGTGCAGTCTTTTTTGCCGACTCAACTTCGCCTCGACCGATCAGCCGACTCCGGCGCGGCGATCAAATTACAAGTACAGTTCAACATTATAAGTTATCCTGTCCCTGCTCGTTTGATACTGAATTGTATCCTGTTTCCTGGCGAATGCCACACTCCCGCTTCGCGGTCGTGTGTCATTTTCGCCAGAAAACAGGATAAAATTCAGTATCAAACGAGCAGGGACAGGATAACTTATAATGTTGAATTGTAATATCATGGTAACAAACATGTGTAACCATCTGCTAAAGCTATGATATCAATTTTGATGGCGAGCCAAATGCATATGCTGAAAATATGATGGGAAGCGCATTTTCCGTCCATAAGTGCCAGCAATATATATATATATAGAGAGAAAAACACTACACATAATGTAGAATATGAGCTAAAACTATATATATTATCAAAATACGCTTTTCCCGTGTTTTAGTTAAATATACATGCCTACTATGTTGACGATTTCACGATTATTGTGCGAAAAAAAAGTGTTTATCATGTTGACGGAATGTGATAGTATATGACAAACTTTTGTGATATTCACTATACTCTCTAATAACAACTGTGTACCAAAAGTACACAAACTGTATAGGTACACATCGCTGTAACAAAATGTAACATCTACAATCACTGTGTAGCTGTGATACACAATTTGTGTAGAAAAAGTACACAAATTGTGTACTTCTGATACACATTTTTTTTGTAGATGTGCAATTCTGAACACAACTGTTTTTTTCAGAGTATGATATCTGATGGATTTTTAAGACATGTGCTCATTGTGTCAAGAGAAAGATGGATCATGCTGCATGAGAAGTGTGATTTCTGTCCATGAGTAAGGAAAATATGTATTATATTGAAGAGAAAAGTGACGATTAATACGATGAAAAATGTTTGTTAATTATGCTGAAAGAATATGACAGCTATGGTGCACAATATCTGTGTTATGCCGAAGACATTTAGAGATTATGAAGCGTATATCTGTGTCTGTGATACGTTTTACTCGATTTGAATTAAATATATGCATATTATATGGGAGATGTAATGATTATGATGAGAAACATGTTTTTATTAGATATGAACATCGGAATTAAAATACATAGGTATTTTATTTTGAAATACACAGGGAATGAATTATATATACCAGCCCTCAATTCGCACAAATAAAGTCACGAGGTCACGAATGTGTTGGGATATCCTAATAATAACACGGCTGGTCTTTACCATGTCAGATCTTCTCTTTGCCATGATGCAGATCTGGCGTCCTCAACAGAATGAAACGATTCTAACCATATCCCTAACTTACAAAAAATAACCTTAAAACATACCGTATAGGCTGACATTAAAGTTCCGCTTCGATGATTTAATGTAAAAAGTATTCAGTTGGATAGAACGATATTAAATGACACAGAAAAAGGACGAATCAGAATCATGTTATATATGACTTAATATCTAGGGAACACTTCCACATGAAGAAGCATTTCAAAATCAGTTAAGAAACAGTGCGATTGCGAAGTTAATATGTATTTTTTTTGCAATTTTATACTTGTAGCGCACGAGTTGCGCTGCACATAATTTCAGTCAACTGATAAAGTAATAATTCCGGGTACATAAGTGGCAGGATTGTGTGTGTGTGTGAAGCTTTGTGCTCTCTATGCCCCCCTTCCAATATGATTAAAGTTTTCTCTATACGTGTAGTCTGCAATCCCATTCACACGTATCCGATTACATAGATATATATACTACGACCTTGTTAATGCCCTTTACTAGTATGGAGATCCAGCCAATCAGATGCACCTATCACTTTCATTCCTCACGAGCAGTAAATCTAGGTGAGAAATGAACATCGACCATGCAGACAAGAAAAAACCTTTGATCTCGGCGAAGGTGATGTTAGCTGTCACACTACAAAATTCAGACTGGTTGGTTACAGTCATCTAGATGCAAATGAGTCCAGGAGAAGAAGGTTGCAGCAAGACTCAGGCAAGTCTCTGTCGATGTTTGATTTGACTGGGTCCAAGTGCATCGATAGTTTTCCAGGCTTTGACAATATTCAGGTTATCCAGGTTCTACACGTGTAGCTTATAAAATAATGTCATTTTCCATCACATAAGCGGCAACCTTCTTACCGATGTGTGATGTGAAAAGAGTCTACGCTGTGGTAGTTAGTTGGCCAGATGTGAAAAAGTATCTTAGTTTAGTTTTTCGTTACCAGTTTTCCCTGCACACCTAAACCTTTCTAATGTGTAGAGGGGACACATGCGCATATATTCTAACCGGTTGTCAGCTTACAAGTATGTGCGTTCGATTTCAGGGCGTTAAAATGTGATTAATTTAGCAAAAAGTTCTTAAATTCACGAAAACATTCGTAACTTTCATATTTTCTTATTAAAATGAACAAATTATGTCTCAAATTAAAGGTATTGGATGTCATATAACTGTTGCAAAAATTGGGTTATCCAAGCTATGTGTATGGTTTAGTGAAGGAAAGAGTCTCGAAATCAGGTCTGTCTGGTTTAACGTCAGAGCGATAACTTAAAATGTTACCCTACCCCCCCGCCCCCCCCCCCAAATTAAATAAAATCCTTCATTTTAGGAAAATATTTGTAACTTTTCTGTTTACTCATCAAAATAAGCAGATTAAGCGTCCTGTTATAGGTATTTAGTGTGGTATGTTTGTAGACAATAATAGCGTCTGTACGTATCATATATCTGACTCAATACAATAAATAAGCTCGAAATTAGGCAAAATATTTTTATTTTACTTTTCGATCCCAGAGAAAACGAACACAATGGCACATGACTTCTAAACTGAATCGCTTGACCAGCATACAAATTTTGTTGCCATTCATCGAACTACTGTTTGCTATAAACAAGATCGGATTATCTGGTTTTAGTGTCATAGTGATAACTTAAAATGTTACCCTACACCCCATAATTAAGAAAATCCTTCATTTTCGAAAAATATTCGTAACTTTCCTTTTTATTCATCAAAATAAGCAAATTATGTGTCATGTTACAGGTATTTATTGTGGTATGGTTGTGAAAAGTAATAGCTGCTGTATATATCGTATACATGACTCAATACAATAAATAAGCTCGAAATGATGCAAAATAGTTTTATTATCCTTTTTCCATCCCAGGTAAAAACAAACACAATGGCATGACTTCGGAACCGAACGCTTGATCGGCATATAAAATTATTTGCCATTCATCGGACCACTGTTTGCAGAAAAACAAGATCAGATTATCTGGTTTAGTGGCATACCGATAACTTAAAATGTTATTCTACCCCCAAAATTAAAGAAAATCAGTCATGCTGGAAAATATTCAAAACTTTTCTGTTTACTAATCAAAATAAGCAGACTATGTGTTATGTTACAGGTATTTAATGTAGTATGCTTGTAAAAAATAATAGCGGCTGTATATGTTGTATATCTGACTCAGTCCAATAAATAAGCTCGAAATTAGGTAAAATATTTCAATCCCTTATTCTAATCTCTGCCACTTATGATGTTAATGTTCGCAGAGAACAAGAAAATGTTGCCCACTATCAACAAATCCTTAAGTTTACAAAAGCATACATATATTTTCTATTTTTCAACAAAAACAAATTGTATCTCAAGTGACAGGTGTATGATGTTATCTACTTGCACAAAACTGCCGGCTTTTATAGCTGTCTTATTTACTCAATGCAAGAAATAGATCAAAATCAGGCAAATTGCTTTTTGTTTGGTTTTGTTCATCTATAACAAACGTCGCAATATACTGGCTTATTAACAAAACCACCTCATCAGTACACCATGGTTTGTGCCAACAACCAGATTACTATACCGCTCGCAGTAAACAAGACCGAACTACCTGGTTTACTGAGAGATTCATCAAGCTAATTTTATCCCACCCCAACATTCCTAAAAGTCCCTTATTTTGCAAAACATACTTAACTATATTTCCATCAAAAGAAAAAACAATATGTCCCAAATTACTGTGATATAGTCTGATTGAGCGACAATATGTGGGTTTTATGAACTGTGTATCTGATTAAATGCAGGAAATAAGCTCGAAATATGGCACATATATGTTTTTCCTCTTCACCGTCCGAGGACGAACTTCCACAGTGTTTTGAATCATCAACTAAATCGCCCCGTCAGTATATCAATCTGTGCCAACAATCAGGCTACCATATGCAAACAATTCCGGATTAGCTGGCATCAGTATACAATTAATTCTGTTACTTGTTATGTATTAGCGTTAAAAATCGGCAAAAATCCACAAAATTCACAATGCATAAATCCACCTGGCATGTCAATATTTACCTTGTGGGACATTACTAGTGGAAGTCTTGACAGATGTTGACCATGGAAATTTCAAATTACCGCCACTGACAACTGATTGGTGCTACAGAATGTCATTCGATTTGTAAACAGGGAGCCTTCTCACCCTTCACTGATCATGTCTTCATCCACCATGCTTTTTCAAAGTGGCCCAAATCAACACCAGGAAGTACAGTTTGAAGACTCATCTGCAAGTTGAAATATCAAATGTATCAGAAATGCTGAAAAATCGCAGCTCATAAAATCCATAAAGATCTGCTCTCAAATTTCTAAACAATGTAGATCGTGGGCACCGACCCGGAAGTGATTAATTGTATACTGATGCCAGCTGGCCTAGTGTCGGAGAAGTTACGTAAATATTACCCTATCGGCTATCCAAAATGTAACTCTACGTGACGAAGATTACCAACCACTCCATAAGCTTGAAAACTGCGGAATATCTTTTGGGATTGTTTCTTAATGTGATAAGTTGACTTGCTTTGTCTAATATTTTCAATGATAATTATTCGAGCTGAAATCTTCAATAATAAGCACTCGATCACAATCCGCAGATGTAATTAAACTGATTACAATAATGATGGTACAATATACATTTGCAATTGATACTAACTGTCACATGAAAAATGTCTTTCGATTATTGACGCGAAAATTCTGCATATTGAATGTCGGATCTGACGCTTGCTATCATATATGTATTTGGAGCCAATTCGACTATATATTTCTCCAACTGATTATTCCTTTGAAAATTGTTAAGATAAACTGTCTGTGATGTTAAGAAATTTGAGTGCATTAGGAGTGCAATACTTTATTATCGGCCCGACATCAATAATTATCAGCCCAACATAGTCATTAGCGGCCCAAGGGGCCGAAAAGCCAACATCATCGTTATAGGCCCAAATGACTATGGCGGGCTGCTAATTATTGATTGAGGGCCGATAATAAAAGTATAACGTCCCGACAAAATCATGTTACTACTATTATTATCAGTTTCAGATCTGTTCTTCATTAAGATCCCTCGATTGTGAATATGAATGCGAGCTCTCTGACTCGCCCATCCTAGAGTGTTTGCCATCTTCTTCTTGTCGTATGCCAAGGAAATAGGCCTAATCGTGGTGAGAGCACATCGCAGAGTTGACATCATATATTTGTGTCAAAGACCCGCTGCCCTCCAACTCGTTTTGCCAGACTGATATGAGGTTTTATGATGCGCGGAAAGTTGGGATATCCTAAAGAGGACGTCCCGGCAACTGGTAATAATGTTTGTTAGATCCTGTGGCAAAACTAGAAGTTTTGTATAACGCCAACTATTCCTCTTTCAGAATTTTATGAGATACATGAAAATTTGATCCATAATGGCAACATGCAAAGATGTTGCGGAAAGGCTAAATAAGCCTTGAATCTGCATCAATTTCAACCATGGTATCACATTACAATGTACATAATTTAGCAGTGGCTTATTATTGCGGACGATTTCAGTTTGTCAGTACCCCGGCACTCTATTCCACCACCTCTGTGTTGTAGTTAATTTGGTAATACCACTGTACAGATACTACAAATGCCCCAATGAAACAAGGAGACACTTATTCTCCGAGTTGGAACAGTAAGCTCGTGCTATTGTTCCATATACGATAGTGATTTAAACATACCCAAAGTAACTGTTAGTCTTATTACTGGTATGATATACTAGCGGCCAACATGTTATCTCGGTTATTATTCTTTCACTTGTGTAAAAATGCCAGCTATAGTAACGAAGATATAAAAGGGTACCTGTATCAAATTAAAAGCAACACGGTGTGATGCTAGTGAAGTAGTAAATCAAGGGCCTCCATTTTGAATATACACAACTTTATACCTTTGAATATTAGAGTAGAAACCGTTCTTAGAATGTGAAATTTATCGATAATGCTCGGACTTTCCACATTGATTTTTTTTAGACAATAAGATTGAATGCTAAAGATTTTGAAATAGCTCCCACTTCCTGCCTCAAAATGAAAAAAAATTGAAACAATAACAGAAATTGAGACAATAGTATAGTGTCTATACCCTTCGCAGAGAACATCCAACATTAGTTTCTTCTAGCCCTGCATGTACGACCGAAGATGACCTATGAACATAACGTAATATGCGGAGGCTAGAGAACACTCGATCTAGAGAAACTATTATAGAAGTGGTTCATATGATATGCCAATTCTTTGTGATTTGTTTTTCTTCAGAATGAACAAGAAAACAAACAAATATATCATTTCTTCCAATGAATGAGACTCAGACGGCCACCACATTTTTTTCTACAAGAACACCTGTGCAATACCTTATTTTGAAGTAAGATTTGATTAATTTGTTACGAAAATGGCAAAGTTATAAATGTTTTCTTGAAATTGATGATTTTTTGCCATACTAATGCTATTTTAATGCTCTGAAACCAAACGCACACACCTGCATGTTGATAACCGGTCGGAAAATGTGCGCATGGGCCACTCTCTAGAAAATGTTGTAGATATGCAGGGAACGATGGTAATGAAACCCTCATTTTCCACTTCTGGTCAACTGACTATGGGGAGTTTGTGGTTATTCCTGAACCATTGTCCACCGGCGTGGAGGTTTCCGATTCAAATTTATCTGTATAATGTCCTTTGCATTTTGATGATAAAATGATATGTTTATCAAATACTTATTCATCCCGAAATCATCCAAATCAACTTACCACGTTACATCATTTTTACTTTCAGTTGTTTTAATTACAAGTTTGATCTGTCCAAAATATGTTTCGGGCAGTAACGCCGCGAGACCAAGGAATAGTTTACCCCTCTGGTATCTCGGCATAACACACATGCAAGGTCATCTTCCCCTGTGCCCTGTACCTCTACCCAGGCGGATTTGAGATCGCCATCACCCTCGTCCCCGGCTGCCTGACCTTCGTAAAACCCATTCCCATGCTCAAGCTGTTATCCATCCTCCAACTATTCACCCCTCCGCTTCTGTCGCCTCCACTCCTACACGAGTGTCTGTTAATCCTACTGGTCTTTCGTACAGTACTACTCCTAATAATCCTATATCTTCTCTGAACCGATCATCTACCTCCACCTCTCGATCATCCCCCTCCACCTCTCGATCATCCCCCTCCACCTCTCGATCATCCCCCTCCACCTCTCGATCATCCCCCATCGCCTTCACTCCTACTCCCACTCCTACACGTCTCATCGAGCTTCGGACGCAACATTTTGGAAATCCAGGCACGCAGTTCGTTTTTCATTAAAAAGACGAATACCTTCCTCTTGTAAAGCGAAGCGTTCTCCTTTTCGGCTCCTTTAACCCTACCTGGCCTGGGGAGGGGGAGGGTGGGGGGCACTTTCCGCTCTCCTGTTGGTTTTTTTTTTCTTCTACCTCCGGAACGACAGCAAATTGAGAGCTGAAACTCCGTGACTTTTTAGATTATCATATTGGGGTCATTTTTAACCTATTTGCATGACCCCCCGAGCAGAAGATCATCGGTAAATTCAAAATGGCGTCCATGTGGGGCACCAGAAAAGAGACTTTTTCGTCATATTTCTTCAAAATTTTGGCTTTTCTGTACGGAAAAGTGGGTAAAACCTATTTTATTTCATATCAGATTATTTTTTACTAATTTATCATGCAGTTTTTGCGAAGAAAAAAACAAAAATAAAAAAATCGAAAATTCTGACCGAAAAATCGTCCAAAACGCTCGTTTTGAAAATGACGTCACAGTGACGTCATTATGGCGGCCATCTTGGACCCCCCAGGCTGCGGTACACCCCAAATCGCCCAGGCTAGTTAGGGTTAATCTTTCTCGGATCAATTCGGAAAATCAGTCCAAGAAAATTCTCCTTAACATCGGTGTGAACGTTAAAGCTGATGAGCCTGGAAGATCAACAAATAACTGCTCAAAACAGATTTCCCAAGATCCAAATTTTACTTCATCGAACTCCTCCATATTTCGGGCCCCCTTTTTGACCAATGAACGGATTTGTATAGAAAAAAAAACAACAATTAAACTGCTAAATTAGAGCTTGAAAATTATCTTCAAAACTGATCTTGGTAGGGGTTTTTTTGTTGGTCGAGGCAACGTTCGCTAGACACAGCAAACTGTCTGAGTGTATTAACATTGACTCAATATTTAGATTTAACCCTATCTGGCCTGGGCGATTTGGGGTGTATCGCAGCCTGGGGGGGGGGGCGGAAAGTGCCCCCCTTATATATTTTCGCTATCACTAAGGCTAGAGGGCTGAAACTTACCACACTATATCTTTGGGTCAAGCTCTACCAGAAAATGTAGAAAAATCCAAGATGGCCGCCATGATGACGTCACTGTGACGTCATTTTCAAAAAGAGCATTTTTGGACGATGTTTTTTTTTATTTTTGTTTTTTCTTCGCAAAAGCTGCATGATAAATTAGTAAAAAATAATCTGATATGAAATAAAATAGGTTTTACCCACTTTTCCGTAGATAAAAGCAAAATTTTTGAAGAAATATGATGAAAGCATAACTTTTTCTGGTACCCCACATGGCCGCCATTTTGAATTTACCCATGATCCCCTGCTCGTGGGGTTATGCAAATAGGCTCAAAATGACCCCAATACGATACCCTATAATGTCACGAATGTTTCAGCTCTTCATTTTTTGGCGTTTCGGAGATATCGCAGAAAGTTTGGTAGGAGGGCATTTTGGCCCCCCCTCCCCCAGGCCTGGTAGGGTTAATGGGGGAAGGGAGGGAGGGGGAACAAATCAGGGGGTGTTTTTTGGTGATGCTAAGACATATGTTTCAGAAAAATGCATCGAATCGCGTTGAATCGACTTGCTGAATTTTTGCGTAATTTTTGAAGAAATATGGCGAAAACATCACTTTGCTGGTACCCCCACATGGCCGCCATTTTGAATTTACCCATGATCCTTTGCTCGGGGGGTCATGCAAATAGGCTCAAAATGACCCCAATATGATAATCGAAAAAGTCACGGAGTTTCAGCTCTCGATTTTTTGTCGTTCCGGAGATACAAGCAAAAAACCAACAGGGGGGGGGGCGGAAAGTGCCCCCCCCCCCAGGCCAGGTAGGGTTAAACTATATTTGGGACAGGCTACGTGCCTCTCTAATTTCGACTAAGGTACAAGCATTGTACACCTAATTGATGATCTTGATTAAATCACTACTCAGCCTTGGTTTTCCTTTGTTCCCACAACTAAACCAGTTACTTAAATGGACGCAATCGTCGTTAGGAAACTGGTAAATGTAATGGAATTTAATGTTCGGATATCCTTTGTCGACCATCGACGAGAAACCTCCCTTTACAGCTACATCCAACTGATTACCTACACATGTGGACCCTGAAACTGCAAAAGCTGATAGGAAAGCCAGAGATAAAATTGATGATTTACAGAATGGAAATTCCCCAGATTTAACTTTTTTCCGGAACGCCGCTCTTTATCAAAAATTACGCCACAATCGCAACATAGTGAACAAACCAGCAGACAAGGGCTCGGTTATAGTTATATCGTGTAGCTAGAGGAAGAGATTTGATCAAAACTATTTAACATACTGGGACGCTTATAAGTTTCTTTTTTCGGACAAACAACTGGGTTATCCAGGACCTAACGGATTACATGCAAAGATGAGACATATTGTATTTTACCGAAAATTCTTAAATCATAGACAAATGAACAGATCCTGTTACCCGAACAGGTCGGCCTATTGTTTCGGATTGTGGTTCTGAATCTGATTACATTTCGGAATTCATAGATTATCATCTTAAGCCAATCGCAAACAGGCACGCGAGCTATGTGACTTTTTGGTCACAATATCCGAACTCCGTGTTTTTTCAAAACACTCTTCTGGTGACCACGAGTATCGATCAATGTACACCAATATCGATATCGACGGAGGTACACAAGCGATGGAAAACGCCTTCAGCAATAATTTTTGCAGGTCTCCGTCTGGATATTCGGACCCCCAAAACGTTCCAAACCGGAAATTTCGGCTTTTTCGATCTGGTCAAAGCTTTATATCAGATGTTGCAATGTATTCACCAAATTGGCATTTTGAAGGAACATTTGGCAGAGGATGTGGAGAGACGCGATCAGTGTAATTCCGACATTAATCTGGCAATAGGAATGGACAATCAAACTTGGAGGCGTGAAAGTTTGATTGAGCTGCTTCCTGTTACAGGTTATTTCGGCTTAATAGCCCTACTGACATTGTATTCTATGTATTCTATGTTCCAAATATCGATGATCAACTCTTCGATTTCCTTATTCAGAACAGCGTCCCCTAGTGTAGGGTCGGAAAACTATTGACATCATCCTGTAGCTTCTACGGGTTTAATCAGTGTGCGAAGCGCAACTCTTCGATTTAATCGCCGTACCGGTCATTTCCTCGTTCTTTTTCTCATTCAGAACACCCCTCCCCCCCCTCCGTGTCGCATCGGAAAACTAATGATGCGATGTTGGAGCATGGAGCATTTTACGAGTTTCGTCCAAGTAAAATGATAATGACGTCATCTTGTAACCCTCTACGTGTATATAGTTCATGTACCAAATTGGAGGCTCAACTCTTCGATTTGGTAGTCGTACATGTAATTTGCTCCCCCCCCCCCCGCCAACTCCTAGAATGTAACTGTGACGAGTGTAAGTTAATGTGTATGCGCCCTGTGGAACGGACGCACCCACACACGTCTCCTTCGGTAATATTACCCTGTGGCGCGGACGCACCCTCACACGTCCCCATTAATAGTATTAACCAGTGGCACGGATGGACTCACACACATCCCCTGTAAGAGTACAAGAAAACTTATTGATGCAGATGCATTAATGCCGGCGAAAACGTGTGTAGCTTATAATCTGCGTATTACAAGCCGATTATGTGTGCAACTGGTGAATACAGGCCACGATGCACCATTATGGTTAAAAAAAACGTCGATTTGTTTGTTTTCATTAAAGGTCTGACTAATGTAGTTCGCGCAAGGACCCATTTGGAAAGTGTGGGATTAGCCGGAAGTTAAGTGCTTGCTGGCAAAAATGTGCACATGAACCGCATGTCCAACTAGGACTTTGAAAGTAATGTTCTCTGGTTGACGTATTAAGTCACTTCACATAGCCTGATGTATGAGTTCGCGCTGTGGCATTATATGGGACCCATCATCAAGCCACTATTTCTTTATTGATGTGTGTCATTGTAAATTAAACCTAGATCGACTTTCTCTACACATCAATCCGATCCGCGTGTTTTACTGTTTCGAGTTTTTAGTAACTCGCAGTTCAATCTCAAACATTTTGCTGCAGACGTACAGGTCATCTATGGTCATCGATTTGGTCTCTCAGCCATAATAAAATAGTACTAAAGGACATTTTATTCGATGAATTCATTATAACAGAATTAATATTAATGTGTTAACCACGAACGGGTGATACAATCCTGTCGTTTTACGATATCAAACTAGTTGGATCACTCCGCGGCACGTCTGTGAAGTATGGCTCGAGAAAACACGTTACTCGTCCAATATCAAGATGGCCGCTCCCACGTTTACTGAATTCAGATATCCGGCGGCGCTGCGCCGCCGGAAATTACCCTTTGACGAGGGTGGACTCACACACATCTCATTTAATAGTATTACCAGTGGCACGCATGCACAGACGGACGGACGGCTTTTTCAATAGCATAGATTTAAGGTATGCGATTTGACTCATGGTTGGCCGATTCCATTGCCATCGGTTTCTTTTAAGAAGGTGGATTGGATAGAAAAAAGGTCATATCTATTTCCGGAAAAGTCAGATTTCATTGGCTGAGCTATAAGTAAATACCAAGAATAATAAAAATAAATGTGCTGACGTGCTCATAAATTGTATAATCAACGAAAACACTACGGTATAATAGAAGGAACTTGCATGGACATCTTTGAACGCCCGTGCATGTTTCACCAAAATCGGGGAGGTGATAACTCATAAGTGTCAAGTCAGTTTGAATCTTGCATTTAATTTCCCCGATTTTGGCGAAACATGTACACTGGAACAGTGAGTCTGTGTTGAAACTCAAAGTATACACACCTTAAGCTTGAATCAAGCATTGGAAAGTGCATACACAGTTTGAAATATATGTATTAAGGCAGTGTGACGTCACTGGACCTAAATATGATTGCAACAAACCACCATAGAATACCATGCTTTATTTGCAGTTTACTCTGTGTAATAAAATTGTAAAAAATTACAATAAATATTTTCCCACACTGTTTGCAATGGTCTTTCATTTGATGGAAACTTTACTTGAGGGTTTACGATCACTTTAACACCGATACTATCAATGAACTAAGACGATCAGTTAGGTCCTGATGAGGGATTGTAGTATAGAGAGTCGAGAAATCACATGTGGATACATGTCTGTACAGTATTTGCCCCTTCGCATCAAGTTCTTCCGTAAGACATTGTGATTGTTAAATAAATCTTCGAGAGAAAGTAAACGTATTGGACGATGGTGGGCTTATACTTAATTTCATAACCAGCACCTGGTAATAGTAATATTTACATATGAATTTTATATTATTTGGAGCTTTTTCTGCTGGGAATATGACGAATTTACTCTTGAGATTCGCTAGAACTTTTTGCGAATTGAGGTTTCTCAGTACTTGTTTTACTTGTGGAAAGGTACTACCGTCAACATGGCGAATTGTTTCAATGACTTTGTTCTTGGTGAATTCCAGTCTGTCAACGAGTAGAGTAGGTTCCACTTTTTCTCGATCTGGTCACTCAATAACATACTCTTCCAGTACAGTCAGGATTATCTTCTGGTCCGCCTTCAGGTTTATTCTTCTCGGCTCTATATTTAGGTTCATTCATCAGGATTATGTTAGGTCTTCATCACTCACTATATCAAAGATACCAGTCACAATATATTTGCATGGTGTATAGATCAAGATCGATGACGCACAATCACAACTATAGCATATAGCCCATTTTATCTCGTCCGCATCAAGCACATGCAAATGACCATTTTTTACATCCGTTGGAGAAGACAACAGGAAATAACCACAATTCCAGACCATTTGAAAATTCTACCTTTCAAATTGTTAAGGAAAGACAAAAGTAAATGTACAATACCACTAAGAAAATAGATCAAGTTGCGTGTGGTTTAGCCTAAAACTGATTAGGGAGTATGTCGTCACATTCTCAGCAAGAGCCAAACTTGGCTTCAATATACACCCGCACAAGAATTTGACCATAACTTTGGTACATGATCTCTTTCTGTAAAGGAATGCTGGTTGAGCCATCAACATTTCAATCTTGTTTAATGAGAAGTCTGTTAATTTGATCGAATTGTTGTGTCCATTTATACAGCTTAGATGTCTCGGAAATTACCGCGCTAGTGGAAAGTTCCGGACCCCATGCCAGTGTGAATAGTGATAACCAGTACCACTCTCGGGAAAGGTACCCATAATCACCAGTATACCACATGCCTGGCAGAGTTTATGAGATCAACAAGTCTTAACAGGTCTTGTATAGGAAATCAGACCGGGATGACGTGATAGGTCTGGTATAAGCTATTAAGCGGGCTGATTTGTTCTCGGCGGGGCCGATTTCAATTGAAATACATTATCAAAACCTACTTTTTACCAATAGGCCATGTGTAATCACTCGTGTGTCGCTCACAGGGCCTGAGATGATCAGCTCCGTCCAAAAATACAAGGCCTGCTAAAGCGGTACATCACTTCCACACACGGCCATTAGCAGACAGTGAAGTGTCCCGTGTGCGAGGAACCCTTCTGGGGCATATTTAATTATAGAACCGATGTGATCACTCGCAGAGCTGAAGTGCTACATGCATAAACTTCCAAACATTGTCGCTGGCCGTCTTCGTTACCGACCTTCATGAGACGTCGGTGCCAGTATCGTGCAGCGATGAAAACGGTTGATGGAACTGACCTTGACTGGCCTATTTTGACCCCCCGAAATTGATGTTGGCTGTGCTATACCCCTAGAGATCTGCTAAAAGGGTTAGTGAAAGTGGGACCCCGTGAATATACATATAAAAAATGAAACCATCCAAGCGAAATTTGGCTGTGAAAACATGATTACTATACATTAAGTATTCCTTGAATATATTATTAACTTATTCGTCAGCTGCTTCGCCAAAGAGCTTCTTGCTCAGTTGAAGTGTTTCCGTTCGTCAGTGGGCCTGCTTCATTGGTCGATCTAAAATGTGATCGGTTGGCAGGCCCAGCCAATTTATGGCGAACAGGGCCCATGACGCTTCAGTGGGTATATGGTTAGACCCTCCCGCCTTCCCGAAACATGAAATGTAATAACAGTCGAACTACTTTTACGCGATCGACTTCTTGTTATTAACACTGCCTTCTCTCTGCTGATCATTCTACCAATTCGCTCGATTGTACACAATGTACGGTTATAAATAAGAATATGAACGAATAAGTTTTAGTATATGAGACTAGCTGCACTACTTAGTTTATCAGAAGAACGGCAGTTTACCTTTGTTATCGGTCACAGAGCCCTAAGGAAAAGCCACGAAATCCTTGGGCGGGAGGAGTTTTACACCCTGGAAATTATTTAACGAACATCTTACACATATTTTTTTAATTATTTGTGGTGTTAAGCTTCAGCAAAATATATCACTGACTGTCACTGTGACGCCCAAGTATGTTCCAGCTAGTTTCGTTCACTTACATAATGCATGTATAATTTCCACAGACGGTGAGTATAAAATTCATTTCTAGACCTTGTTTCACAAATTGAGAAGAACTTATCTATTTTTCTTGCATCATGGGGACACCAAGGGATGGCTTGTCGTGCATCGTGGTATGGACTACCGCAATACTTTTATCCCAGCTGAGCGCATCAGCACCTTTCTAATCAGCTTCACTGACTTTACAACAACAGAGTACAATAGTTATCTTGGCAGTATATAATATTGAAAACGAACGGTAATTGAGATAAAATGGCTCCAATCCGGGGTATAAATGCGGGCTTATCTGACAATATACTAACAACTGCTTTAACTTTGTAGCCTATTTTCAGAAAACTGGATCTTGGCAGAGAGCGAATTGTTATCACATCACTTGTGTGGCTAAATAGGTCCCTGGCTACACGATTATCCATCAGTCACTGCCCATCTGTATCCTCCACTCTATCAGGAGAGGCCGAAAAACTGTATTTTCGGCCATGTTTTGCACCATAGGATGGAAAACATGCACCAAGGGATGGAATGTCATGCTATAGCACACAAGGGATGGAGAGCTGAATCTACGGGGTGCTTGTGGTCCCGAACTGTACTATACATGTAAATTCAATAAGAGGAAACATTATACCCCGAGGATCAAATCCTGTGACGGAAGTTCTCCAGGCTCTGACAGTGTAGCATGCAACGTTGGTCTAGACATCCATGTACGGCTATGCTGACACAAAAATCCTTCAAATATAACCAATTCAAATTTGAAGCATTTTCATTGGGTGGCGCAGCTCGATTGACAGGCATGTTCATTTCAAACTGACTGCACTGCCTTGCTGACATACACACGCCCAACATTTTACTGCGCACGTCACTCCGCTATCGATTTCAATTCGTTTCGGAGGTCTGGCTTCATTTAGTCTGAAGTGTCAAAGGATGTGATCTTCCAGATATTCTCTCCTAGGGTTTGATGCTCAAAGTATCAAAGGCGTAGTGAAGGAACGAACAAATACATGAAAACTCACTAATGGTCAGGTATCTAAAGTTTTTCGTTTTATAGATAGATAATTTATTGCAGTAGGCCTATCGGCCCATGAGCATACATACATCAAGTTGACAAAAACTTATCGATGGTGGCTCGTTAATCTACACCATAATATTCAGCTCTGTATACACACGTCCAGTGAAAGGGGAGACCGTACCATGTAAGAATTCATATCCCTTGCAATACTAAATCTCTTAATTTGAGAGCTTTCTCTACAAACATAGCAAAATTTCGGATAACAAGAACAGAATCTGAGCGGAGTAAGCGTATGAATCCATACTTGCATTATTCCAATAATATCTACCAATATACTTCTACCGATAATCTACATACTGAGGGCAGATAAGAGCAAAATGCTATTCATCTTCTAGAAGATTGCACACTGAACATTTACGATATTCCACGGGTGTTTTTATTGGTTTTCTCCACCGACCTAGTTCTATTTGTAACTTATGAGACGAAGTTCTGAACTTTGTCATAGCTGTTCTGCACTTCCATACATCTATATGCTCCAAATATGGTTGGTATGTAATATCACAAAACCTTATATACATCCTTGCTCTACTCGATTCAGCTAGGCGTGACCGCCAATTCTGGATAAAAGTGTCATGCGTTGCTTTCTGAGTGAGAGAAAAGCCTTTTCACTTCCAACCATTTGATTTTCCCAAGCATAAATTGGCTAGGAGGTCCCTCAGTAAGGATATCCAGGTAACTCTACCTCGAAGTGATAAATCGGCCTTCAAGATCGAGTAAACACAAAATATAATACTGTCAGTGTTAGATTCGAGAATAAGAACATGTCGTTAGATGTTCAGTGAGCATCTTCCTAGTTCCCCATACACAAAGTCATTTTGAGTGCATCGTTTAATGCAGAGAAGTTTCTTACAGAACTGAAGATGAACACGTTCAACCTGAGGAGCATTTACAAAACCCCACACCTCTGCACCATAATTCAGGATTGGGCAAATTAATTATCAAAGAGTTCTAGACAGTGTTTTGGGTCAATATCACTAAATTTAATTAGGCATTTCTCCGTCTTAAACATTGCTTTTTGGGCCGGCCCTGCAAGAGTTGACTGGGTATTCGCAAAAGCATCCCTGGATGAAAAAACTATCCCTGAATAGGTAAACTGCAATAATATCGCTCCCATATGTAAATTGCAGATTGTTCGGTGAACGACCTTTTTTAAAGACCATAATTTTAGATTTGTTAATATTTACTTTCAATTTATAGAGAAAACAGTAGTTAGACAGTGTATTTAACTTCATCTACAGGCCTTCAGCATCACTAGCAAAATTACAATATCCTCTGCGTATAATATCAAAAACAATTTCAGATCCCCTATATTAATACCTGACTCCTTTTATATAAAACTCATCTTCGATGTCGTTTACATACATGGCAAAGAGGGATGGGGACAAATATTCTCCTTGCCTCACACCTGTACAACAATAGAATTCATCACTTAACGTATTTTGATATTTTACCTTTGATCTGACACCCTGATATATACTATTGATTACATTCAGAAGCTTACCTCTAACGCCTACTTTAAGTAACTTTAACCACAAGTTTTCACGAACAACATAGTCAAACGCCTTTGTAAAGTCTACAAACGCGCAAAATAACTTCTGTCCATTGTTTAAAAGGTGTGAAATAATTCCATGCAAGATGAAAATATTGTCAGTAGTACTTCTGCCACTACGAAACCCGGATTGGGCCTCAATATACACTGAATATTCCTCTGCCCGCTCATTTAAACGATTATTCAAAATTCGAGTGAATAGTTTGTCAATATTACTCAGTAAAGTGATTCCTCTATAGTTTTCTACTTCATTGTAACTTTCTTTTTATGGAGTGGTATAACATACCCCAAAGACCAATCGCTAGGAAAATATCCCTTGTTAAACACCAAATTAACAAGGATTCGAGCACAGAAAGGAATATCTCTTGCCCTTTTATTAGAAATTCACTGAATAACAGATCAGGTCCATGCAGCCGACCTATTATGCTTCAACTGATTTATAGAAGTTAAGATTTCCTCTCTAGTAATTGGACAATCCAGTTCTGTAAACATCACTTGGATTTCTCCCTTTATATAACGCTCAAACAAGAAACAAGCATCTTAGCCGGGGCTGAAGAAATGGTCGCTGGAGTTGTTGAGAGCTTTGAAATATCTTTCAAATTCGGTTACACATAGTTAGCTTTTAGGCAAGTTTGCCGCACTCCTTAACAATTTCCAGTATTCTCTAGTATGATTGTATGGAGCGGTTAATAGTTTACTTGTTTGTTGTTCATTATATTCAGCCCTACATTTCCTCAAAATTGCCTTGTATTTCTGTCCTAACGTTAACCATATATTTTCTATTATCGGCAGACTTATCGCCTCTGTTTATATTCAATCTGTGATGAAAAAATATTCCCTTCTTTGACCACAGCGAGAATCAAACCATGGTGCATTATTGTCATTCTTTCTTTCGCTCGGAAAAACAGTATTTAAGAAAAAAGTTTGCTGCAATCTTCTAAGACTTCACCGAATTCTTTTACCTTCACATCTATAGCATTATTAGTCATATCCTGGTTTAGGTCGGTCTGAATATTAAGCAATTTCTCCGGGGGACAATAAATTACTTTAAAATTGGCAGTCACATAATTCAAATTGATACAGTCCTCATAGTCTAAATCACAGTTCACGTCTTCGACAACTGTCCCCCCCCCCCATGGACAAATTGATCAAACAAGGGTCAGATAGAATATTAGGATCACCGACATTAAAGAATATTAGGATCACCGACATTAAAGTCATTAATACATTTAAGATTATTTTCACGAATCAACACATAGTCAACCACACTCTAGATCTGACCCTGGTACGTAACACAGGTAAATTTCCCTATACCTGCGTCTACCCCGCATCTGCCATTCGCGATGCGAAACCTCGTTGATTTACAGAAGTCCAATAGTAAGTTTAAATTAACGTTCTTATTTCCGCAATCTTGAGACGCGCGTGATAATGAAGTGTCCAAGATATAGTCCTCTGGTAATGGCACGTCACGGCACGTATCATCACTTACGTAATCAAAATCAATTCCAGTTCGACTGTTGAGATCGCCACAGACAATTACTTTGCATTTCTCCTGATGCACAATTCTGTCAAAAACACTGCATTGCACAAGTGGCTGTCTACTAGAGCCTTCGAGGAGAACGTAGCATAAACAAAGGTATATATATCAACAGATTGAGAAATTAAAGAGCTGGGCATGTATGTGGGGGTTCTTTTTAATACAGCTGTGCCTTTAGCCTTCGGGAAAAACTGTGCAATACAATACTATTCTATTCTACATGAATTGAGTGAGATGGAATGAGTATTACAGGACAGCCAATCACTACATCGTATAGATATTGCTATCACAGATCAACCAGTTAGAAATCTCCATGCATCCCATTTCGCAGCAACATATGTAGATATACATATAACTGCCCACGATTGACTGCTGAACATAGTTAATTAGTATGAGCTGCAAAGAGGTAGGATAATTGTACATTAAGCACTGTCATTCTCTCTTCTGCGTTAGAAATTAATCGCCGCTGAGAGGTGGGACAACTTCGTTTTCTGCCTTGGAAATTATTCGGGTTGAACTATTTTGAAATGATCGGTTGTTGTGCAACGTGATTTTACTGCATTTCTCACAGGAAGCTGACAACATATTATTCGCTGTAAGGGGATTTATTCCTGCTAGTGCAAAACAATTGGATAACTACCGGTAATGAAACATCTGGAAATTACCGGATGTACATGTAATTGTTTAATTTACCCATACGAATTGCCCCCACGACCATGGAGAATGTTGTATTGACCGGGATGAAATGCTCTCTCCTACAACAATGAATAATATACATTGTATTATACGTTGTACATTTTCCCGTTGTTCGACTAATGTTTGCATACCAAGTATAATATTTCAATATGTCGTTGCAGTTGTCGTACATCTATACCATGGTAATGAGGGTATTGGTCGTCTTAACTGCATTTGTCAGCCTTGTGTGTTATGGGAGAACATGTCCGAAGACGAGAGAAGGTAAGTCCAAATTCCACATAAATCACTACCGGTGGAGATAGCGTTTTAGGTGCACCCTCTAAATCGCTTAACCCCACCCAATCTTTCACCGATGGAAAAATACTGTTCTCTTTGTTAATGAGATAGTGTATCAGCATCTGGCATAAAAACAAATCTGAAATTTCATTCCGGAAGAGGTTAATTCTGACCTCGAACATAATTTAAACTTTAATATTTAAGCTTTAGACCAAAAATTGCTAGTTAAAATCGTTATCTTTTACTTTGAGTAGAAGAGATATGTGCTAACTTCTCAAAGCAAAAACCGAAACGAGGAACTCTGTTGATTATTGATGCCCAATGATATGAGACCACTAAAGTGCTCGCATCTCTTTTCGAATGGGTTGAAAAGTAGAAAAACATATTTCGTATCATGCCATACTTTTTTCGATCTCATGGCTCATTGATCGTAAGAGCGAGGATTTGACATAATCTCACACTTCCCTATCGGACCCTGGCTTTTCAGAATCAAACCCTCGCTCTCTGTCGTGTTTTAGTGTGGCACAATGTCAGTAATATGAGGTTCCGACACGAATCGCCAAGCCGGAAATCAATACTGATGTACATGTGGAACAGTGAAGAATATACCTTATATAATAGCCTAACTTACAGAATCTGCTCTGCTCTGACTTCCGGCCTCGCGTGCAATTTAAACTGGAAGGCGAAAGAGCGAGGTTTTGTATCGGAACATCGAAAGATCAAGGATTCGATACGAAAGTAAGAGAACTCGAGTCGCCGCGTCCGTCTTCCATAGTTGATCCCATCTTTGCAAGTCCAGATAAATCCTAAATCCTCGCAGACGGTTTACCTGGACATTTTTGGTGATTCGAATGAGTTCTTGAGTCGATACCTCTATCATACAATCTCGTACATTTCATCACCCATGCTTGTTTTGAATTATCATGTCGGTATCCCAAGCCTGTGTTTTTTGCTTTGACTTCCGATGTCGATTTCAGCCCGATTTCAAGGTAGTTTGGGCAGCAATGAAATTCAAACCTGTTACATCTCATACTTCGCAGCGGATTGTCGTAATCAGCTAGCTCAGCGCGTTCCCTGATTCGTTTGATTTGGAGGAAACTCCTTGATCTATTTATATGCAGAACTGGTATGGGTATCTAACCAAGCCAGTGTATCGATCCTAATAGATCGATCGATACACTGGCTCGCGAGGATGAGTTGATCTCCGATAAACCCATCTACGCCCGTGAACTGGAGTTACGCGTAACTCATGAACTGCTTTTCTATGATTGCTTTTTACTATCCAATCACACAATCGCTATTGGAAGTATAGATCGACCTTCATAAATATGGATTAGCAGACTAGGGTTCAAAATTATAGAAATATAAAACGCTTGTGGAAACGATCTGGTGTAAGACTCACGAAATATAATTGTCAAAGGATCTCCTGCATATTGCATTGTCAAACATTTGTCCGGGATATTACCTTTTCAATGGGAGTTCTTACGTCATAGCCTTGTCGGAAATCTTCTCCTTTTAAAAAGCGCGTCAAGCATCAAGCTTACAGGTATACTATACAATAAGTCTAGTTGAGTGAAATCCTAGCCCATGTTGGGATGAAGTCAGACTAAGATCCACATTAAGTTTGGGTCATCATCCTAAATAAACTTATCTTATCAACTTGAAATTTGAATTTTTATTTCATGCTTGCATGAAATTTTAACTTTGAACTGATATTAGAATTTGAAATTTAACTTTTAAAGTTGCAATTTGAAATTAAGATTTGAACTTTGAAGTTTGAATTTGAACCTTAAGTTCTTTCTATTCTGGGGGAAGTATGGCGGAGGAATATGTGGGGGCGGGGGTGCACACAAGCACCCAAACCAGACAACCTTTCGCCTGGCAATGCCAAACGCGAATACTACAATTAACAATAGACATTCGTAGGAATTATATAATTTTCCTTGCAGGGAAACAGACCTCGATATAAGACTCGTAAATGTTTATGTTTCCAAGGTAACAGATTGTGACATGTGTAAGGTGCTCTGGTGTAACAATACTGCTCTTTTTTGTGACGCGTAACCACTTTTTATTGCCTACATTCCTTGACTCACAAATCGGTTACATCAAAAGTGAGGTGTTGGAAACGCTCTCTTGGTGAAGCAAAGTGCGGACAAACCTTCTTTCTTTAACGAATTTTAGTTGTAAATTCGTAAACTATGGCTACAGTTTTGAAGGTCTACAGTTCGGTCGACATTTTACATCTAATTTAATCTTGATATTTCCTTGTAGAATGGATCGAAGGAGTAAAAAATATACAACACCGATATCACCAATATTTCAGTCACAAGAATTTCACTAAAATTTCTGACCTTTACACTGACGAGTTCAGATATTTACCTGTTGGAGTACAGGCCATAACTACGCTATCAGGTGAGTGAGCACGTTAATTCGATGGGTCGCCCAATTCGACGATTAATTCGATGGTTGTGCAAACAACTGCACTCAAAAATATATTCCTTAAATGAAGCAGTCTTGTTGGATACATATGGGAGCCGATCGGTCAAATATACATAACAATTTCCCGAAAGTTTCCAATGTTATTAGCTTCAAGATTTTCCTAGGCGTGAACATAAAAAAAAGCAAAAATCCAGCCACTTATTTGTTTATTTGTTACATTTGTCCCTTGCCGAAAAAAAGTAAGTATATGGCAACAGTCATATTGAAATTGTTAATGACCTAATTTGTCAGAACCGCATCTTATAATATTCAATATTCAATTCAGTTTAGACAGAATTTAGAACCCACAAATTAGGATTTTGATGTTTGGTAACCTGCTTAAAGGATACTTTTCCAGGCACATGTTCCCAAGTCCGACCCAGTCTACCTGGGCACGTTTCATATAGCCCAGGCCAGCTAGGGATTACGACTCGGCTCACGCTTTTCTGTTTCACAATGTTTTCAGACCTGCAACTTTTCACGGAGAAAGCAACTGAATACTGGTTCAAGTTTGACTATGAGGGACTGGAGATACTGGACATTAGAACTGATCAGGCTATAGTTTATTTTCTCTTAAAGGGATTCGACAATGACGGAAAGCTTGCTGAAGTGACGAAGTGAGTACGTTGTTATAACAATCGTACTGTAAAAAGTCATCAAAATTTAAGGAATAAGATGTTTTAAGTGTATTAGTTTCTCCAAATCGCGAAGTATAGTGTACACGTGCTATTCATTCAGATGTTCAGCCTCTGTATTGCGATTTTAATATAGGAGAGGCGGGAGTGGGTTGATTTCGGGGTAACGGTGTGAATAAACAAAACCAAACCCGTAACTTCTGAATAGCTAGAACGCATGATTTTAAGGACTATCATTTATCTGTGATGTGCCGGTGTGATGGCTGACAATATCCTGGGCATTGTATCAAAATCTTCAGCTCCGAAAAACTCTGACAAGAAGCAGGTCAGCATGACGCCATCGCGACGTCGTTGTACTAAGATAGCTATATAATTACTGATTCCATATCACCAACCTGGATATTTTAGATATCCTTTAAGGGAGTAGAGGCCGTTCATTTCCCTGCTCTTATGGGGCTACAACATGGTGATTTATCGGATTTTTCAAAACAAGCTGAATTTCCTAACAAAAGTACGCAGACATCTCAAAATGGAATAAAAATCAACAAAAGACACAACACAACCATTTATGCGTTCTACTGGTGGGTCGATAGTGTGATGGGACGGACCAAAAAATTAGCATTTTAAATTCAACGGTTGAAGGGTGCAAAGTGCTCCATAGGTTAAAAATTATTCCTCCGGAATACCCCCAAATTCACTCCTATTCACTTTCAACAAGAGAAAACTTCTGAATGGCTAATAATTGGAACTTCAATAATATTCTCCACATCCACCCCGATTCCCCACCCCCACCCCCTCCTGGAAATAGGACTGAAAAGGCTCAGTTTATCTGTTATACCGCTAATATTTTCTAAGAAAGTATGGTGTCCCCCTGTTTTTATTACATATTTAACAAGCACTATATGTGTTTCGTATTATATAGCAAAATGGGAAAAATTTGACCTTGGTGCGTCAATGTGAGTTGTGACCTGCGGTGAATAATGGGCAATCACTGGTCTGAATATCGTCTTGAAGGAGGTGTTTTGTCCCCGTAGACCCATGAGGGCAAGGTGCACCTGCGTTATTTAGGTGTAGAGAGAAAGTGCATTTAGTACACGCTGTCGTATGGAAGCTCCCGGAGAATATAATAAGGCTGCGGTGCTGATCACGTGGACCGGTGATGTCATAGCGCGTGTTAACAGTCGTCGACTAGTCAAGGAAGTGGTATGTTTCGGCGATTTAGGGACCGCTCTGTGTCTGAATATAGGGTATAGGATGCCGTATTGGAAATCTCAGCGTGTAGAATAAGATTGGTGTGGTGGACAGGTGATATGCTCAAGCGTACTTGGGGCTAGTAGTAAAGAAATCGCATTTACCGATGCGCAAGCGCCTATATACCCCAATACATTATCCCATGTCGACCATGGACGTTGTAGGTGACGGGACTCACGGAAAGATTATCGAGTCATATGTATTAGATAAGGCGCATTTTCGGAAGCGATCGACTATCATTTATCTGTGATGTGCCGGTGTGATGGCTGACAATATCCTGGGCATTGTATCAAAATCTTCAGCTCCGAAAAACTCTGACAAGAAGCAGGTCAGCATGACGCCATCGCGACGTCGTTGTACTAAGATAGCTATATAATTACTGATTCCATATCACCAACCTGGATATTTTAGATATCCTTTAAGGGAGTAGAGGACGTTCATTTCCCTGCTCTTATGGGGCTACAACATGGTGATTTGTCGGGTTTTTCAAAACAAGCTGAATTTCCTAACAAAAGTACGCAGACATCTCAAAATGGAATAAAAATCAACAAAAGACACAACACAACCATTTATGCGTTCTATTGGTGGGTCGATAGTGTGATGGGACGGACCAAAAAATTAGCATTTTAAATTCAACGGTTGAAGGGTGCAAAGTGCTCCATATATTAAAAATTATTCCTCCGGAATACCCCCAAATTCACTCCTATTCACTTTCAACAAAGAGAAAACTTCTGAATGGCTAATAATTGGAACTTCAATAATGTTCTCCACATCCACCCCGATTCCCCACCCCCACCCCCTCCTGGAACTAGGACTGAAAAGGCTCAGTTTATCTGTTATACCGCTAATATTTTCTAAGAAAGTATGGTGTCCCCCTGTTTTTATTACATATTTAACAAGCACTATATGTGTTTCGTATTATATAGCAAAATGGGAAAAAATTGACCTTGGGAAGTTTGATTTATTAAGCATCAAAGAAGAAAAAATCCAAATTTCCCTATGTATTCAGTGTTATGGCTTTTAAGTGGTATACATGTTTTTGGCTACCATATCTTTTTAACGAGTATGGTGACCCCCTATTTTTTTTCCATGGATCATCTTCTCCTAACCTGATGAAAAAATCCTGAAATTTAAAAAAAAATTCAACCTCTAGAAATGAACGTCCTCTACTCCCTTAAGCCTCGAATTTGTGTCTAATCAGATGTTACATTGTTGCTTTGATGACGTCACAGTGGCGTCATTTCCTAGAACTTTTATATGTTTACATGCTTTTTCTATTCCTGCGCTTTTCTCGTCGATATTGTCTCGGTAAATAATTATTTGATTTGAAATAAAATAATTGCACGCAATTTCTGTTGGGTTAAACCAAAAAAAAACATCGAAAACGCGCGACATTTCGGCTTCACCTTCATGTTCAGCGTGATGATTTTCGTTGATGATTATACAAACAGGCTAAAAAAATAATCCAATATAATAATCTATGAAGTCATTGGATTTCAGTTTCCAACATTTCGTCGATCCACAGATATAGAAGATGTTCGTCAAAGAGAGTCGGAATCCACCATGCCGCCATGCCAGATACATATAGAATCTAAGTTGTTTCAAACAGATTTTGAAATTGTTTTGTCCAAAAAGTGACACAAAACTGCAAAGATGTTCCAGTATGTATGTGATACATGCATAAAGGTACTTCCATTCAATAGGGGACGCAAACATAAAATGAAGATTAGCATGACATTTGTAAGTTTCTTGTTGAATGGGTCATAGATTAGTTCCGTGTGGAGAGTAGTAAAGAAATAGCAAATCTATTAGTATTCGTATGGGGGAAGACTTGTGGAGGTGGAATAAGGATTGTAAATGAGGGTTGTCTGATCTTTGACCTTGAATTATTACCTGGGTGCCACGGAGTGTTTCCAGGGCGAATTGGAGCGCCTTCAGTGAAGACACTGTAGCGTATCAGTAGTGGCCAATGGTAGTGTGGGTGGGAAGAGGTGCGTCAATGTGAGTTGTGACCTGCGGTGAATAATGGGCAATCACTGGTCTGAATATCGTCTTGAAGGAGGTGTTTTGTCCCCGTAGACCCATGAGGGCAAGGTGCACCTGCGTTATTTAGGTGTAGAGAGAAAGTGCATTTAGTACACGCTGTCGTATGGAAGCTCCCGGAGAATATAATAAGGCTGCGGTGCTGATCACGTGGACCGGTGATGTCATAGCGCGTGTTAACAGTCGTCGACTAGTCAAGGAAGTGGTATGTTTCGGCGATTTAGGGACCGCTCTGTGTCTGAATATAGGGTATAGGATGCCGTATTGGAAATCTCAGCGTGTAGAATAAGATTGGTGTGGTGGACAGGTGATATGCTCAAGCGTACTTGGGGCTAGTAGTAAAGAAATCGCATTTACCGATGCGCAAGCGCCTATATACCCCAATACATTATCCCATGTCGACCATGGACGTTGTAGGTGAGGGGACTCACGGAAAGATTATCGAGTCATATGTATTAGATAAGGCGCATTTTCGGAAGCGATCGATTCTTTTCAGAGCCCCCGTGTCTTGAAAATGGCTAACTATCACGGCTAAACTATCCACACAATCTTTAGATTTAACCTCTTACAACCATCCTCCTACTCCCGTTCATTTTTTTGCTTACAGGCTTGTGGAGGTCATCAAGTGTGTCGACGGAAAGCTCAAAATCTTTCTGATCATCTGGACCCCGGATAAGCTCAGTGACCATTTGGTGTAAACCATGGCATGAAAAACAGAATACCTTTCCGGGGCCTCAGATTAGGTCAGCATTATCTGCAAAACAGAGCATTTGTTTGACTAAAATAATTTGCCTATTTTATTACACATAAGCATATATTTTGCTACATGACATCCTGAACATGGTCATGATATTTCCCATGAGCAATTGCGCCGTACCACATCGATAGTCAATTAACTCACTGGGGCACCTACCAGCGACCAGACAAATATCGACAGAAATCCCGCTAGCACGACACCCAACCTGATCCGGTAGTAACATAGACCGAATACGTTATGGAAAGTTATATTAACATATTTATTACGTATTAAATATAATATAATAATGTAAGAATAATGAAATACCAATAAGCAATAAATGTTTGGAAGAAGATGGCTTATTGTTTGAGTTATTTTGCCCTCTTTACTCGATTTTATCGCTTTCGCCACTGAAAGTTCATCTGTTTCGTAATTCACCTTCGTTACTGGTTTAAGCACATGTCAATTTCGGAATCGCTACATTTAAAAAATTCTGTGTTATGGTTGTGTCGTCTTAATTGCTAATGAATAGATTCTTGGATACCAAACTACCCTCGACCCAGGACCGATTCATACCAAAGACTTTAAATACGGAACGTGTTACTTCCTCGCTTGGCGTTCGGAATTAGGAGGGTAGACCAAGGACTCTATGGTCATCTTTTGGATGAGGGTAACGCGAGATATTCTGTTCCAGCGAGACGAACAACAATCGAAACCAAATTGATGATGTAACTTGCCATGATTTACCGCCAAACAAGCGTGAGAAGGCCCGTGACTTCATGATTATGATGACTGATGAAAAGCGGCGATGGCTCAGGTACAAATGTAGTAAGCCTTTCATCGTGATAATCAGGTCACCCTGATTACCCTTTTAGCGTGATGACCCGCTCCCAGGTGGCGGGGGAATAAGGTGATGACTAACTGGTCATAATTTGTCGGGATGCTGTCATCGCCTCTCTTTGGGGTGATACCTTTCACCCTTTTATCAGGCTTTATCGACTGAAGCAGATTCGGGATGATACATCGAGAAACGTGTGAGCACGAAATTCCTATTAGCCTTGTTTTCAGATATACATGTAATATCCGTGATCATCGGTGATCCTGAGGTTACTGAAAATGGACGAAGGAAAAACATTAGCTGAGATCCTTATATAGTTTTAGAAGTAAATCATGCCCTATCCTGTATCTTGATCAATTATGTTCAAGCAATTGGCAAAACGGGATAAAATGGCAATGAGCCATGTATTTGTTAAAATATATATCTAGTCAAGGGTACATGTAAAGATTCTAATTAGCACTGATACCGAATACCGGTGTGATAATAGTTCTTTACAGAATACCAACTGCTGGTTGCTACATACATGCCTTGTGCTAGCACAAAATAATGGAATTTGAGTGTGACCCCTGAAGAACGTCACATAATCGACTGTATGATACATATGTTAAACGCATTCTACACGGTTGAATTGTTATGAAAATATATTAAATCTTCGCATTTGAGGACTGAAAATTGATTAGATTGGTCGCAAAGATTCGCCTCTCTAGTTTTCTCTGTTTCGAAAGCACAAGAGGAAAGTTCACTGTGGGGATGGGTGATGGGGTGAGCGCAAATCGCAGGGGCGATTCTGTGATCTACATATAAAAGTGACCGGTGCATCTCACTGATTGGGTGTTGTTCCAGGCGTGGTTTATCTTCACTAAGATACTTAGGCTACGTAGGAGAATCCACCGTATTCTCGGGACTGCATGTTGGGTGTCGACGAATACTTTCCTGTAGCGTCATATGGTGGCTTTTTAGTCACCAAACGCCGTCAATTTTTTCCATCTCTTGCATATCGCTCCAATTCTGAAGCGGAAGTCATCATCAAGGGCACTCCCCATGTATAAGAACACAACTGACTTGTTCTGATGTTTTACTCAACAATTTATATATGAAGCAGTTTAACCCTCATCTAAGGAATGCGGATGAAGAACATGCAATTTAAGATATGTATCTTCATGGCATGCTGTTCAACAGCCGTCATTGGGAAACTTGTTTTCATCCTTAATTTATAATGAAATAAATGATATCTCAGCTTTATGTCTAAACGTGTACGATCACATCCCAGATAGTCTGTGTACACATTAGATTGGCTTTAAATACAAGATTGAGCTTTTGATTTTAGTTGATATGATTGCAGCTGTTACCTTGTGAATAACCCGAAGCCTGTATCCTGATCCAATCCCAGATATTGAGAACAATCGTGTTGATAAATACGGAACCTCTGGCAACGCTTGCAAAGTCGAACTATGATTGTTTACCGCTTCAAAGAGATTCGTTATAATAATTGAAACGTATACAGGTACAAACAGGATTTTTAAATGTCTATGAATATCAATCCACAAAATCGACATATGAAACAAAATCACTTTTAACAGGTTGGGGTCAACCGTCACAGTATTGTTCGGCATATCAATATCTGATATTATCAGCGTCGTATGCAGCTTTAATGAGAAATGGATATTTGGAATATGACCCGAACGTCTCTGAACAAATACATGAACGGATTTACATTCAAGAGTTAATCTCAATCGTACAAGGTTTGCTACGTTGCATTTGTAGTTCATTTGAAAACCTGATGCCAAAAATTAGTCTTTATAGAGGCCTTTTAGAAACTACTAGTGTCATTTGCGACACTTGTGCGATTAGCAATTGTCAGCCGGTTGCCAGTCAGGGTCATAATTGGGTCATTAGCATATGCAGAATCGACCACTAATGACACAATTACGAAAATTGTGTCATTGGTAGATGCTATTGCAATTTCTCATTGTCGTACTTGTGACATTGGCGGTTAACACTGTACATCTGAACCGCTGAATGTCACAACAAACAGTGTATGCAACCTAGTCAGGGGACAAGTAATTATCTTCTGTAAATAGTTGTATATATGATATCTCCGTCCCCATTAGGAGTTAGGAATCCATGATTGGTACATGAACCAATCTGAATACGGTGAAGTCATTAGTTCCATTTTCTAACGTCAGAGGGCACTGCATTTAATCACGGAAAAATAGCATACTCTCCACTTCAAAGACGACCTTTCGAAATTGTCACTCCAGTTTGTCGACACCTTTAAACTGATCGAACCTGTTGTCTTGAATTCAGTTTTTGTTGTCATGGAATTTCACATAAATTTGACCGATCGCTCAGCTATTTTACAGGAATATAATTGTTTGCATGTAGGACTTAATACCACGTACAATTTCCTGACTGAAATAACTATTTGTCGGCCATCTTGTATTTACTCTACGCAATGACGAAAATGGCTACATGTATTTTGTTGAACATTGCGACGCCGAATATGGTCTCGAGAGTGTCCAGATGAGAGTACATGTATCATCAAGCGTCCAGTTTTCGCTGTTGTGGTTATATCTCTGAAATGCTTGTTTGTAAATGGATGGACAATTTTTGTTATATAATCCTATGACTGATGATTATAAAGTGATTAGTTTTCCTTAGTTTGGCTATATTTCTGAAACATATATAGGTAAATTTAAGAAACTTGCACACTTTACTTGTAATGTTATTACATTATCCTTTTGTGGTGAAATATTATGAAGGTTCCAGTGTTCATCGTTTCGGCCATATCACCTCAACAACGATGAAGAAACAGGTGTGGAAGTTGCACCAAATCTGCAGATATGAGGAATCTAATGATGAGAGGTTATTATAAACGGTCCGTTGCTGAGGACAGGAAGGGAGGGGAGAGAAGCCAGTTGTTTCGTTAGTTTGAGTGCATCTCTACAACGACTCTAGGTACAGCTATGGATCTTGCATCAGGTGACTGATATAGGGGTTTTGACAATTCTGATTTTAATAAAACAACGTTTCCGTGGCACAGTGATAAGAAAGAAAAGCTCCCCGTAAAATGGTTATGATCGGAAAATTAGAGTGACCGGTCCCTATGGCTAAGCCTCTGCGATAAAGGAGAAAGGATAAATTTGTACGCGTGTTAGAATGGCGTGTTAGAATGGCTGTCACATAACGATTCTCCCTTACCAAAAAATCCTATAGGATCCAATGGGACAGATGATCTGTCCTGTAGGATCCAATGGGACAGATGATCTGTCCTATAGGATCCAATGGGACAAATGATCTGTCCTATAAGATCCAATGGGACAGTTACTTCTGTCCCTTAGGATCCTATAGGACAGATAATTCTGTCCTATAGGATCCTAAGGGATAGAAAAATCTGTCCTATAGGATGGATTATTCTATGCTATAGAACATGTGTGTCCTATAGGACAGCCATTATATCCATTAAGAATTGTTTTTGTCCTTCACATGTGACAGTGTGAGGAACCAAACACATTTTACATGCATACATTGTAAAGAAAAGCACATAATAGGTGGAAAATGTGAAAAATCTCATAAAAGCAATGTTTTTTTTTATTATTTTTTTCTGCATGATACATATTTACAAATATTGAACATAAGGCAAGAAATCAAAGTATTTTTTCTGTTATCATTCGCAAATATTAGCACGAGTATGTAAGCTTATATACATGTAATGATATATGATCCAACTGATACAATGCTTCGTTGATTAATTTATGGGAAGATATTAATTTAATCCAATTTCTGATACACAAATTAAAACCCAATTTAAACATGTAAATTCTACATTCGGAATTTCTGTAGACTTCTAATTACATCAATCGAGGCATCGAGGCAGTAAATCCTAATAGATTAAACAGATTCTGTTTTTTAAATCTCTGTAAAATGGGGTATTCGATGGAATTTTGGTAACTGTGGAAATGGAATTAAAAATCAGAAAAAGGAGCATGTTAGCGCATTACCTCGATTTCAGTATTTGTTAGTCCACGGCAGAGATCAGCAAATGTGCTATACAATGACATAATAATGCAATTCTTAAATACAGATTCAGAATATGCATATATATACAAATACTAACATGGTAAACAATCTTCTTGAAAACCAAACTTTACATTCGCTTTACTCCAAAGGAAACAAAAAACATCTAAAGTGATTCATTACAAAATGTTAGTTCACCATGTAATCATTTTAGATGTATATGGTTCTTAACTATTCATAGTTAAGACCGCAAATAGGAAGTGTCCATACTGTTGTAAACCATCTGATTGTTCAATAAGCTTATTGAGATCAAAATTAATCTACATTTTTGGACAATCGATCAAGTAAATTTGAACAGTTCATCAAATATAGAAAATAAAGTATAAGCTTACTATCTGCAGAATTTAATAATTGGGAATTTTCACCTTATAGTTCAATTGTTTATTGACACAAAATAAATTTCTTTTTTTTAAATTTCAAAAAAAAAAAAAATATCCCCTCATGGTGATTTCCAGCAGATAAGGCAGCAGATGTAGAAATGTACTTTTTTTGATTGATTGAACTTTTTGAGAAGGTGGTGGGCGGGGGGGGCGTCTTTCCCTGGAAATTTTCAAAATGTGGCCGAGCTGGGAGGGGAAGGGGTACTCGTCGAAAAAGCGAGAAGAGATTTCGGACGCTTGTCTACCGGAATTTATCTCGCCTGATTCAAATATTCTGTCAAAGGTAGACCATATGTAATCCGAAAGGGTCATATAGGGTGTCATGTTGAAACATTCGTGGAGAAGCATCCGACTATGGCGCGCATGCGCAGTGGAAAAAGGGCGTTGAAATGGACGTTTTGGAGTCGAGATGGACCAATATTGGTCTGGCTTGGTCGTGTGAGGTATCCTAGTGAAGCACTTCGGCGTAGAGTCAGACTGACAGTACTATGCGCCTTCGTCCTCGGAGAGTAATGGAGTAAGGTGGGGCTTGGAAGTGCAAAATGAGCGCGTGTGGAGAGATGGGGACATGCTCGCTCTGGCTACCTGGTCGAAACATGCATTCCCCGAGATGCCAATTAACCGAAGGAGACCTGGAGGCCTATTAATCAAGTGACGTGACCATCGACCCGGACGTGGCGTCACCGGATCTGCCCGTTGAGATATCAGTTAACATTGAAGTAACTGAAGGACAAATTGGGGTCTATTCAGGTCCAGAAATGTTCGAATCAGGGGAGATAACTCACAGCGGCCAAAAAACGGCCAGACAAGTGTTATATACATAAATATATATATATAAATGGACAAGAAAATGTCATTTTACTACTACTAGCACACCATTCCCCTTAAATTATTTAGCCTTTGTGTTGGGCCCAGGCTGGACAGAAGATTCGTATTACAACACCTGGAACTGGCTATACATTTAGCTTATTATCGTATTTTGTGCAATTTGGAACTCCAGTGCATACCATTCTGGTTTCGAGTCATGCCTCAGTGATACTCATTCATCAACGTACAGTATGGTGATTTAGGACCTGGAACATGTACATGTTCTTGTACAAGTAATATGAGCAATATGTTGAGCTGTTGTAGACGTAAATTTCCCAAGTCAAAATTGTATTTTATACAGCTCCAAGTTTCTGGCAGATTTCCAGTCAGTGAATGCTTTTGCATAAATCAGATAAATGAATTTGCCTCTTCAAAAAGACAACTCGAAATTATCCCTAGAATCGATCCTGGCAAATTCAAGGTTGGTAGGGACAACATTCACTGGACTGATGATCCAAATTAGTAAATATTAATGTGATGTAAAATAAAATAGTGTTTGTCCACTTTTCATCGCAGAAAAACAGAAATTTTGAAGAAATATGACAAAAACATCACTTTTCTGGGACCCCACATGGGTGCCATCTTGAATTTATCCATGATCCTCTCGTCGGGGGGTCATGCAAATAGGCTCAAAATGATTCCAATATGACAAACTATAAAGTCGCGGTGTTTCAGCTCTCTATTTTTTGTCGTTCCGGAGATAGCGCAGAAAGTTTGGCAGGGGGGCCATTTTGTTCCCCCCCTCCGCCCAGGTCAGGTAGGGTTAACTTTGTGGTCGACCACAGAGCCCTAAGGAAAAGCCACGAAATCCTTGGGAGGGAGGAGTTTTGCACCCTGGAAATTATTTAATGAACATCTTATACATATTTTTTATTATTATTTGTGGTGTTAAGCTCCAGCAAATTATATCACTGACTGTCACTATGACACCCATGTATGTTTCCCCTACTTTCGTTCACTTACATAATGCATGTATAATTTCCACAGACGGTGAGTATCAAATTCAATTCCAGACATTGTTTCACAAATTAAGAAGAACTTATCTATTATTCTTGCATCTTAGGGACACCAAGGGGTGGCTTGTTGTGCATCGTGGTATAGACTACCGCAATACATTTAGCCCAGCTTAGTGCTTCAACGCCTTTCTAGTCAGCTTAACTGACGTTACAACATCAAAGGTGTACACTAGTTATCTTGGCAGTATATATCACTGAAAACGAACGGAAATTGTGATAAAATGGCTCCAATCCGGGGTATAAATGTGGGCTGATCTGACAAAATACTAATAACAGCTCTAACTTTGTAGCCTATTTTCAGAAAACTGGATCTTGGCAGAGAGCGAATTGCTATCACATCGCTTCTATGTAAATAGATCCCTGGCTAAATGATTATCCACCTATCTCTGCCATTGCCCATCTATATCCTCCACTCAGGCAGGCGAGGCCGAAAAATTGTATTTTCAGCCAAGTTTTGCACCATAGGATGGAAAACATGTACCAATGGATGGAATGTCATGCTATAGCACACAAGGGATGGGGAACTGAATCTACGGGGTGCTTGTGGTCCCGGACTGTACAGAGAGCATTTCATCCCGGTGAATACAACATTCTGCATGGTCGTGGGGGCAATTCGTTTGGGTAAATTAAACAATTACATATACATCAAGTAATTTACAGATGTTTCATTACCGCTAGTTATCCAATTGTTTTTGACTAGCAGGAATAAGTTCCCTTACAGCGGATAATATGTTGCCAGCTTCCTGTGTGAAATGCAGTAAAATCACGTTGCACAACGGCCGATCATTTCAAAATAGTTCAAACCGAATAATTTCCAAACTAGAAACCAAAGTTGTCTCACCTCTCAGCAACGACTGATTTCTAACGCAGCAGGGAGAACCACACTGCTTAATTTACAATTGTCCTACCTCTCTGCAGCTCATACTAATTAGCTGTTCAACAGTCAGTCTTGGACAGTTATATATCTATATATGTTACTGTCAAATTGGATGTATGGAAATTTCTGACTGGTTGGTCTGTGATAGTATGGTCCATATGATTTAGTGGTTGCCTCTTCTGGAATACTCAAACAAGTGTGATATTAATCTCACACAATTCATGTAGAATAAAATGTATTAGAATAGTATTGTATTGCTTAGTTTGACCCGAGGTCTAATGGCACAACTGTACAGGTACCCGTACATACACATCAAACAGAAAGATTAAACTAACTGTCCATTAGCAAGTATTCAGGTATTAATTCGTTCAGTATCAAATCCTGGGAGAGAATATCTGGACACTTCGGACTAAATCAATCCAGACCTCCGAACGGAGTTGAAATCGATAAGGGAGTGACGTGCGCGGTGAAGTGGTTGGCGTGTGCATGTCACCAACGAAGTGCAATCAGTCTGAAATGAACAAGCCTGTCAACTGAGTTGCGCCACCCAATGAAAATGCTTCAAATTTGAATTGTTTGTATTTGAACAGATTTGGTGTCAGCGTAGGCGTACATTGATGTCTGGACGAAAACAGCACTACATTTTACAGTGTCAGCACCTGGATATCATATCCTTCAGATACTCCGTCCCAGGATTTGATCATCAGAGTATACGCCATGCTTCCTCTTATCGAATTTACATGTACAGTCGGGGGCCACAAGGCTACTATGGGCCGTATGGCTCTATCTGCCAATAAAACAACCCCTTCCCTTCAGGTGCGACGGAGGCAATTCAACATTTTGAGAAGGTGGTGGGCGGGGGGGGGGGGCGTCTTTCCCTGGAAATGTTCAAAATTTACACTTCACTTTACGCAGTTTGGTGCATTTTCGGAAAAGATATCAGGGTATCATTTTCATAATTTCCGCATTTCTAACTGTTTCAAGGAGGCAGAAAAAAATCTTACTCAACTAATAGTGTTCAGATGAAACCATCTTCTCGTCAGTTCAAGTCAAAGTCAACTTCTAATACCTCTTCAAGAAAAGGTCACTTATTGCATCAATGCAAAGCTGAACTGTTTGAAGTTGTGAGTGCCAAGCGCGGCTACGAAATCAGATAGAACAAACAATGGGAAGAAGTTGGCATGAAATTGCAATTTAGAGCTAGTCCCTATAAATTTGGATCCATAAAGGAGAAAGAGGTGCGGTGGGAGGCGGGGGGGGGGGGGGGGCCGAGCTGGGAGGGGAAGGGGTACTCGCCGAAAAAGAGAGAAGAGATTTCGGACGCTTGTCTACCGGAATTTATCTCGCCTGATTCAAATATTCTGCACCTGAATGAGCCCGAATTTGCTCTTTAGTTACTTCATTGTTAATTGATATATCCCCTGGCATGTCCGGTGACGTCACGTCTGAGTCAAAGGTAGACCATATGTAATCCGAAAGGGTCATATAGGGTGTCATGTTGAAACATTCGTGGAGAAGCATCCGACTATGGCGCGCATGCGCAGTGGAAAAAGGGCATTGAAATGGACGTTTTGGAGTCGAGATGGACCAATATTGGTCTGGCTTGGTCGTGTGAGGTATCCTAGTGAAGCACTTTGGCGTAGAGTCAGACTGACAGTACTATGCGCCTTCGTCCTCGGAGAGTAATGGAGAAAGGTGGGGCTTGGAAGTGCAAAATGAGCGCGTGTGGAGAGATGGGGACATGCTCGCTCTGGCTACCTGGTCGAAACATGCATTCCCCGAGATGCCAATTAACCGAAGGAGACCTGGAGGCCTATTAATTAAGTGACGTGACCATCGACCCGGACGTGACGTCACCGGACCTGCCCGTTGAGATATCAGTTAACATTGAAGTAACTGAAGGACAAATTGGGGTCTATTCAGGTCCAGAAATGTTCGAATCAGGGGAGATAACTCACAGCGGCCAAAAAACGGCCAGACAAGTGTTATATACATAAATATATATATATAAATGGACAAGAAAATGTCATTTTACTACTACTAGCACACCATTCCCCTTAAATTATTTAGCCTTTGTGTTGGGCCCAGGCTGGACAGAAGATTCGTATTACAACACCTGGAACTGGCTATACATTTAGCTTATTATCGTATTTTGTGCAATTTGGAACTCCAGTGCATACCTTTCTGGTTTCGAGTCATGCCTCAGTGATACTCATTCATCGACGTATAGTATGGTGATTTAGGACCTGGAACATGTACATGTTCTTGTACAAGTAATATGAGCAATATGTTGAGCTGTTGTAGACGTAAATTTCCCAAGTCAAAATTGTATTTTATACAGCTCCAAGTTTCTGGCAGATTTCCAGTCAGTGAATGCTTTTGCATAAATCAGATAAATGAATTTGCCTCTTCAAAAAGACAACTCGAAATTATCCCTAGAATCGATCCTGGCAAATTCAAGGTTGGTAGGGACAACATTCACTGGACTGAAGATACGGCAAATTGCCTGTATTCACACTGGTTCAATACTATAGGTTTAAACTAAATTTGGGACAGGGCACGTGCCACCCTGCTCTTGGTCTAGATACTAGCATAGTAAATCTGACTGGCGACTTATTATGGACTAAGAATACTGATCAGCGGTACGGGTTTTATATTTTTGGAACATCATGCTGTCTTGTCGGCATCATTGAAAACTGTTGACCGCTTCTCTGTTACAAGAAACTAGCCTATGTTTATGTACATTATGATTGTCTTTTTGAATTTGGTGCTAATACTGTTATCTGGAATATGGAATAGATCTTTGGATTATGGACGCGGGTATTGTTCAATGGACGACGGCTGAATTATGAATGACGGACTATAGTCTTGTAACTTGAAGTAACACAATCTGATATCTCTCTTCTCAGTCGGGGCCTTTCCTTTGTCCCGACACCAATATCAAAACCCGCATCTGTGGACCCCATAGATACACATATAGAGAAGATGGTGCAAACATCTAAGATCACTACCGAATTCAACCGTGGGGTGAGTCTAGCAGACCGCTACAGATTTTCGGTTGGAGAAAGACCACCCTTCACAGAGAAATCTGGGTATGTACCACCAAATGTTCACCCAGAAATTCCAAAAGCTGTTAAGACCCTTTCAGGATAAATTAATGACCTAATTACAAATGGGCGATTTGGAAACATTCCAAACTTATCCTTCTCTGAACGCCAATCTTTAACAAAACTACGCAAAAACCACAATATTGTGTTAAAACCTGCAGATGAGGGCTCAGCTACAGTTATAATGTCAAGGGAACACTATGTCAAAGAAGCCCAAAGGTTACTTGGCAACCCTAAACATTACAAAAGACTGGATAGAGAAATATGGACCCAAGATCATCCAAGGCTGCTCAACATGATGGCAGATCTAAATAGGAGGCAAATCATTTCGAACGAACAGTTTGAATACTTAGCAGCCCAAGGAGATGCAAGATCGAGACAGTTCTAGAGCCTACCAAAAATTCATAAACCTACAGATAAGTGGACATATAAACTTACACACCATGGGCGCCCTATTGTTTCAGACTGTGGATCAAATCCTTACCACATTTCGAAATATGGCCTATCGCTAACCGATGTAGTAGTTATTTGAAAAACACTGAAGATTTCCTGTCAAAATTGTCTCGCATCCAAGCTCCTCCTAACACTTTACTGGTCACCATGGATATTGAATCCCTGTACACTAATATTCACATTGATAATGGTATACAAGCTGTTAAAGATGCTTTTCAAAAATTTCCCGATCCCAATCGCCCAGATGAAGAACTTTTGGATTTTTTAGAAATTAGCCTGAAAGGTAATGACTTTGAATTCAATGGAGAGTTCTATCAACAAATTAGTAGTTGTGCACTGGGTAAAAGGTTCAGTCCAAATTTTGACACTATCTATATAGCTCATTGGGAAGAGCAGGCTTTAAGAAAATCAGAAAAACAGTCTCTCTTATACCTCAGATACTTAGATGACATCTTTGTACTTTGGCACCATTCTAAGGAAGATTTCGGACCATTTTTCGAAACTCTGAATAACCATGCCCCAAATATCGAACTCGAAGTAATTATTCATGACTCTTCTCCGGACTTTCTGGACCTGACAGTGGTTATGGGACCTGGTTTCCAGAACACTGGATATTTAGATAACAAGGTCTTTTTTAAACCAACTGATACCCACGAACTGCTACATGCCAGATCTTTTCATCCGACCCATATATGTAAGGGCATAGTCAAATCTCAAATCATTCGATTCCATAGAAATTCGAGCGATAAACGGTATTTTCACGATCCTGTTTCGAGCATTGAAACCTAGAGGCTATTCCGCCCGTTTCTTACGGCATATTAAATCTGAAACACTTCGTCAAACCACAAACTGCCAGATAAACGACGTTCGTGAGTCAGAACCTGTAAGGATAAAACATTAACGTCCTAATCATGCTCCAAATGTCTAAAACTTCAGTGTAAACTGGACGAACTAATTGCTACACAATCCACTTTCAAAAGCGAACAGACCAAATTTGAATACAAGCTTAAGGATCAACTGAACTATGACACGGAGAATGTAATTTATTTAATTACATGGCGAAAATGCCTGAAAAAGTATGTGGACGAAACTAAGAACAAACTTGGATATCGTGCCAACAGACATATATCTGACATCAGATTGGACAATGAAGGCCCGGTCAATGACCATTTCAATCTACCGGAACATTCATTTCAGGACCATTTTCAAATTATGCCAATAGAAAGAATTCCAACATTTCCAACACAGGAAGAAACTGATAATCACCGCGCACTGCGTAAATCTTTTTGGATCAAACCACTTCAAGCACAGCAACCCTTTCATATGAATATAGACCCAGATAAAGTTGCTAACAAAGAGTTTATTCCCTTCGTTCTCCAATATAGCCGTAGGACTGTTGAAGCGGCCCGTATACTGAAGGAGGAATACGAAACACTCCAAACAAAACTCCGCTCGCCATTTAATCTGAGACCTATCATAGCATACTCAAAAAAATCGGAGCTTACGCGATTTATTGGTAAGGAGTAAACTTCATCACATATCGAGATTATTATCACGTGAAATTCTACATGGAATAAGCTAATATATAGCGGCCCTATTTGAACTCTATATGAAACTTGTCTCTAGGAACAGTGTTAAGACAAGAGATTAACAAATCCCTGTGCCCATGCCTTCCACGTTTGGAAAATGTATATATATTCCTCCCACAAATGAAGTTCACAGAGGCAGTGGCCTTGCAGATCTAAAACCTCGGACATTGATACATTTATTCAAGAAAATCTCAGTGCCATCTCCTGGAGCTACAGGTAACAGGATCAAGTGATATTTTTGCACAACCAGTTATAGGTGGAGCCACCTGAGGGCAAATTTAAAATTTCGGTTCCGTACAATAATTCATGAAAAAAACGAACAGATTGTTTATTTATTTGGTGACTGGGTCTCTTCCTTCAATATCTTGCTTAGGATTGTCTTTTCGTGCCGATCCGTCTCTATGTGGCGGCACCTGGGTCCATGTTAAAGTTGCATTTCAATAACTTTTGAATATCTGAAGGATTCTTTCCAACTATTGGTGTGTGGGTACCTTGCCTCAAGATCTGCTTTGAAATTGTTTTTCATCCCGATTCGTGTATAGGTAGCATCACCTAGGGGCCAATAATGTATCCAGACAATAACTTTTGAAAACCTGAAAGGATTCTGTCCTAATTTAGTATGTGGGTATCTCGCCTCAAGATTTGGATTTTTTTTCATGCCGATTCGTGTATAATTGGCGCCACCTGGGGCCATGTTGAAATAGTGTTTCCAGTGTCCAATGAAATGGAGAACATGTATATACAGGACCTCCGTTTTACACAGAATAGATGAGCACGTCGCGCCTTCCTTCTGGTGCATGATTCGTCATACAATCCTAAACCTCATATACTAGTAGTGTAGAACGGTTAATTTGAGGTCCTTTGACCTAAACAATTTGCATATGACCTATGTGACGTCACTTTCGGTTCATGTCACGTGACTGGAAGATGCGCATGACCCGCCTTCCTTCTGATGCATGATTCGTCCTCCAATCCCAAAACCCACATATTAATCCGGAAGAATATTTTGTAATAATGTATAGTTTCATTCTCTACACAAACATATATACATGTATTTGATACTTAACTAGTATCGCTTCAAAGAAACAGAAACTTACTCGTGTATCTGTAATAAGTAAACAAACTGAAAATGTAGCTGGGATGAACATATACTCATTCACTCAGACACATTCGAGTACACTTCTTATAATAAGGATTATTCGTGTTAGTATGCAGTGGTTCGGGTTGCTATGCAGTGATTCGGGTTACTGTGCAGTGATTCGGGTTACTGGGCAGTGATTCGGGTTACTATACAGTGATTCGGGTTACTATGAAATGATTCGGGTTACTATGCAGTGATTCGGGTTACTATGCAGTGACTATTCGGATTACTATGCAGTGACTATTCCGGTTACTATGCAGCGACTATTTGGGTTACTATGCAGTGATTCGGGTTACTATGCAGTGTTCGGATTACTATGCAGTGTTCCGGTTACTATGGAGTGATTCGGGTTATTATGCAGTGTTCGGATTACTATGCAGGGTTCGGGTTACTATGCAGTGTTCGGATTACTATGCAGTGATTCGGGTTACTATGCAGTGTTCGGATTACTATGCAGTGTTCGGGTTACTATACAGTGTTCGGGTTACTATGCAGTGACTATTCGGGTTACTATGCAGTGACTATTCCGGTTACTATGCAGCGACTATTTGAGTTACTATGCAGTGATTCGGGTTACTATGCAGTGTTCGGATTACTATGCAGTGTTCGGGTTACTATGCAGTGATTCGGGTTACTATGCAGTGTTCGGATTACTATGCAGTGTTCGGGTTACTATGCAGTGTTCGGGTTACTATACAGTGTTCGGGTTACTATGCAATGTTCAGGTTACTATGCAGTGTTCGGGTTACTATGCAGTGCCAAATAATTTGAAACTCTTCTTCGTGGGAAGATTAATTTAAGTTTTGAATGAAATTTACACAGAATACAGATTCGTGTTTTATCCTCGATTAATTTATTCAGTGCACTAGGTTTTGTTAAGGCCAGGATGCAAATCAAACGTCAACACTTACAGGTTTCCTTTATGTCACAAAAATTTACTGTACTTACATAAATGTGCACTGCGTGAAAACAAGCATCCATTCCAGGAAACCTATAGGTAACTAGTTGCCAATAGGTTTCCGGTGAGTTTTGGGAATTGGAAACTTGAGTCCTCGCAGTGGTGCATTTCTCTTCATTTATAAACTTAATTTAGCGCACTAGTTTCATAAGTTCAATGTTCTCTCTTACCATGCCTACGTTGCCTTTGACAATCTAGCCATAATCTGGGCCACGTGATACAGATATTCCCCACTTCATGGACAGTTCCACTGTTTTTACTATCTCAGAACTTGAGTATCACGTGACAGTTCGTGTGACAATGATTCTAGGCATATATGAGAGATAAGTATATTTTTTATTGTATGATATTTTTATTACGAACTGGAATATTTACATCACGTCATTTGGTGGATAACATGGTGACGTTTTGGAATATATCGTACTTCCGACATTCACTCCCACAGACACACACTCTTACACACTATATTTTATACATGATTCTGCGACTCTTTGAGCATTTAGATCTACATATACATAGATTGTTTCGCCATCCCAATATAGTGGAACATGATTTTCTTACCGACTGTAGCTGTTCACATCTCTATTGGAATGGCGAAACATATATTTCTCTCTCTATCCATGAGATTAAACTCAAACCAAATAAACTGTTAGTATACCTATAAATGTACACATAATAAAGAAGAATGTATTATGCATGTGTACGTGCACTCGATCGCCGGATGCAGCACCGAGCCATGGTTCCCATGTTTTATTGAATTCATCAAGATGTTACTGTTTTAATGAGATACTCAGCCACGTGCACAAAAATAAAGGGGTTTCCTGGCCCAGGTGCAGGTGTTCTAGGTCACTATGACGTCATAAAAAAATAACAAAATGACCTCATAAGTAGGTCAGCATGACGTCATAGGTAGGCTACTATGACGTCATAAGTAGGTCGGCATGACGTCATAAGTAGTATGGAAATGACTTGTAACTAGGTCGGCATGACGTCATAAGTAGGTCAACATGATGTCTTATGTAGGTAGAGATGACCTTTGCAATTAGGTTATTGGATCGAGATGGCGTTATATGTAGATTGAGATGACGTGTTATTTAACTTGTTAAGTGAAGATGACGTCATAAATAAGTTTCTAGGTCGAGATGTCACCGTGAATAGGTCATATTCGACCCTACATCGTTTGTAGCTTACCGCGAATAGGTCGCTATGACGTCATAACGAGGACACCTGCACCCGCGAACACGTGTGATTGGTCACGTTCACGGTGTTCACGACTGCTTATCTAAGGTCGAACCATGTCTTATTTTAGAAACAATGTTATAAATATGGAACCATATATTTTCCATTTATTCCGAAGTCAGACAGTGAGCGGTGTGGATAAATGCCAGAGAAAGCTCGTCACACTTAAAGTATAAATACTTCTATTGGGGCTATTCTGATATTAGTTATTTACCTATAATTCATTGATTAGTTCACTGATAATTCAGGATTACTAATACACCTCTCATTTTTCGTGTACAATGTGCCTTGCCCCATTTCCCCGGTTACAGACTACGTGTGCATGTGTGCTAATGTACACCTGAGCTTGAAAATGAATGTATCGTCAACGAATTTTGTAGTATGTACCCTGCCTTTTACATTACACCTGTCTGATATGTACAATATAATATATACTGTTCCTTCGAAAATCCATCATAGCGAGCAATTTTTATACCCCCGAGCATAATCTACACGTCATGCTGACGTAGTACCTATAATAATCGAAAACACGAAATGACAATTTTTCTCCACTTCACCAATCCGCCTGTGGATCATATTTTTCCAGCATCATGATAACGCTGTGTCAGCGATGATCAACGAGAAAAATAGTCATTTTTTTTTGCATTTCAACAACTCAACTTTATGCTGAATCAAAGAAATTAGTCAATCTTTTGCAATAGCTATACTCGTCATCCTGTCTATTTATAACTTCTGACTTCATTTCTCTAAACCTATATACATCACAACAATTTCATATTATCATATGTGTGCGGCGTTTTGTTGACGAAAACAGTATTACCTAGCCATTTGGAAATTCCGCGGTGAGTGAATCATATTTCATGTAAAATTTCTCCTGCAATGAAAATGTATCCCCTTAAAGCTTTTCAATCTCTCGCAATAGCTATACTCGTGGAGAACAAATGAATGATGGACTGGAACAAATGAACGTTCCAGTTGTCTGAGCATATAGCTGGCGATATTATCGAGGACCATGTTTGATGACGTGAATTCCATTGATGGATTGAAAGGGCGGATAAAGGCTTATTCGCCGGAGATGGCCGGACATGACCGGATATTTCCGGAGATGACCGGACATTGCCGAAGATTCCCGGACAATGCCGAAGAGTATCTGCCATTCCCGAAGATTAAGACGAAGCGACCACCCGCGTATTTGAAGTCTCGTTGACAAGGGACTATAGCGGCCTTGACCTCTGTGATGTCATCGCCACGTCACGCCACCATGGCAACAAACGGGTCAGAAGATAGCCTTTCTATACTACTGAGGTATGAATGTAAATCTGTAATGTTTTGACCTATAACCTGATAACCTGATATCACTTAGATTAGAGGTTGACCTTCGGCGTAGCAAATACTGATCACTGAAAATCAACGAATTCGCCACATCGTCATGTAAGCCATCGTGCTCCATACGACTGATACACATCGCTTCCACTGTTAGTAGGATCAGCTTAGCTAAGATAGGAAACCTGCGAGGGGCGATGCATGTAAGCCAGAGAGTCAACTAACGGTTACACGGGAAATAACTCCAATATATTCTACATATTTTTCCTGCAACTTCAAATACATGAAAGACGAGCAATATACCGTTAATGATCTTCCAGCGGACTGACAGTTTTAGTCTTAGATAAGCAACAATTTAACCAGCCAATAAAAACAGAGAATTATTTGAATGACAAAAGAGAATGTCGGTATTGCAAAGGTTTGTGACAGCCAAAGCGGTGCAGCCACGTGCACAAAGGCTTCAGGTATGGAATTACATGTAAAACATGTAATGTACATGTATAGATATCAGAAAAGAATTTGAGAAGTTTGACGACAAAAGACAGATCCCGTATTCAATTGCTAGCCGTCGCCCATAAAAAATTTCCGCGTCCATAATAGAAATAGATTTTCATAGACATTATTAACAAAAATATTCAAGTAGAAGTCAGTTTCCAGAGTATGTTGTATCTCAGTCACGATTTCACTGTGAGTGTTGATATTAACGCTATAACGATATTGTATCACACTATGACCGTCTGAATCGGCATTTTCGGTCATGGACAAATATTAAAGGTTACTAAAATACAGAATCGTTATGTGACAACCATTCTAACACGCGTACAACTTTTTTCTTCTTTATCGCAGAGGCTTAGCCATAGGGACCGGTCACTCTAATCTTCCGATCATGACTATTTTACGGGAAGCTTTTCTTTCTTATCCCTGTGCCACGGAAACGTTGTTTTATCGAAATCAGAATTGTCAAAACCCCTATATCAGAAATCTGATGCGAGATCCATACCTGTACCTATAGTCGTTGTAGAGATGCATTCGAGCTAACAAAACAACTGGATTCTCTCCCCTCCCTTTCTGTCCTCAGCAACGGACCGTTTATAATAACCTATCATCATCAAATTCCTCATATCTGTAAATCTGGTGCAATTGCCACACATGTTTCTTCATCGTTGTCGAGATGATATGGCCGAAACGACGAACACTGGAACCTTCATAATATATCATCACAACAGGATAATGTAATAACATTACAACTATATTGTGCAAGTTTGTTAAATTTAGCTATGTGTGTTTCAGAAATATTGCCAAACTAAGGAAAACTAGTCACTTCATAATCATTCGTCATAGTATTATATAACAAAAATATTCCATCCATTTGCAAATAAGCATTTCAGAGATATAACCACAACAGCGAAAACTGGACGCCTGATGATACACGTACTCTCATCTGGACACTCTCGACACGATATTCGGCGTCGTAATGTCCAACAAAATACATGTAGCCATTTTCACCATTGCGTAGGGTAAATCCAAGATGGCCATCAAATAGTTATTTCGATCAGGAAATTGTAGGTGGTATTAAGACCTACATGCCAAAAATTATATTCCTGTAAAATGGCTAAGCGATCGGTCAAATTTATGTGACCGATCCATGACAAGAAAAATTGAATTCAAGACAACAGGTTCGATCAGTTCAAAGGTGTCGACAAACTGGAGTTACAATTTCGAATGGTCGTCTCTGAAGTAGAGAGTATGTTATTTAATCCGTGATTAAATATAGTGCCCCATGACTTTACAAAATGGAACTAATGACTTCACCGTTTTCAGATTGGTTCATGTACCAATCATGGATTCCTAACTGCTAATGGGGACGGAGATATCATATATACAATTATTTACAGGAGAAAATTACTTGTCCTCTGAGTAGGTTCCAAACACTCTTTGTTGTGACATTCAGCGGTTCAGGTGTACAATGTTAACCGTTAATGTCACGAGTGCGACAATGAGAAATTGCAGTAGCAACTACCAATGACACATTTTCGTAATTGTGTCATTAGTGGTCGAATCTGCATATGCTTATGACCCAATTATGACCCTGGCTGGCGACCGGCTAACAACTGCTAATGGCACAAGTGTTGCAATTGACACAATTGTTTCATTAGTAGTTTCTAAAAGGCCTCCCTAAAGACCAATTATTGGCATCAAGTTTCCAAAATAACTACAACTGCAATGAAATAAACCTTGCGCGATTGAGGGGGGGGGGGGAGATTTGGCTCAATGTCACACTCAAGTTTGTTTCACTCATATGGTGATAGTCAGTTTGGCTGGTGGAAGAAGCGATTGAGATGTCTTTAAGAGAAATTAACCCCTGAGTGTAAATTCGTTCATGTTTTTTTCCAGAGATGCAAAGAGACGTTCGGGTCATATTCCAAATATCCATTTGCCATTAATGCTGCACACGACGCTGATAATATTTGACAATGATATACCGAATCATACTGTGACGGTTGACCCTAACCTGTTAAAGGTACTTTTGTTTTCATATATGGATTTTGTCGATTTCATAGACATTTGAAAATCCTGTTTGTGTCTGTATACGTTTTAATTATTATAGCGAATCTCTTTGAAGCGGTAAACAATCATAGTTCGACTTTGGAAGCTTTGCTGGAGGTTCCATATCTACTAACACGATTGTTCTCAGTATCTGGGATTGGATCGGACTGCAGGCTTCGGGTTATTCACAAGGTAACAGCTGGAATGATATTGACTAAAATCAGAAGCCAGGTCTTGTATTTAATGAAACCACCCTGATTTGTACACAGGCTATCTGGAATTTCATCGTACGCGTTTAGACATAAAGCTGAGATATTATTGATTTTCATTATTAATTAAGGATTAATTAAAAATAGTTTTCCAATGACGTCTGTTGAACAGCATGCCATAAAGATACATATATTAAATTGCGTGTTCTTCATCCGCATTCCTTAGATGAGGGTGAAACTGTTTCATATATGAATTGTTGAGTAAAACATCAGAACAAGGCAATTGTGTTCTTCATACATGGGGAGTGCCCTTGATAGTGACTTCCGGTTCTGAAGATAAACCCTGCTTGGAACAACACCCACTCAGTGACATGCAACGTTCACTTTCATATGTTGATCACAGAATCGCCCCTGCGAATTGCGCCTCCCCACCCCTTCCCCCATTTCCACATTGAACTATCCTCTTGTGCTTTCGGAACAGAGAAAACTAGACGTGAATCTTTGCGACCAATTTAACCAACTCTGAGTCTTCAAATGTGAAGATTTAGTCTATTTCCATAAAAATTCAACGGTGTAGAATGCGTTAACATGTGTATCATACAGTCAGTTATGTGACGTGATTCAGGGGTCATACTCAAATTCTATTATTTTGTGTTAGCACAAGGCATGTGTGTAGTAACCAGCAGTTGGTATGTTGGTATTCTGCAAAGAAGTATTGTCACTCCGGTATTCTGTATCTGTGGTAATTAGAACCTTTACATGTACCCTAGACAATCTATATTTTGAAAAATACATGGCTCATTGCCATTTTATCCCGTTTTGTCAATTGCTTGAACATGACTGATCAAAATACAGGATAGGGCAGGATTTACTTCTAAAACTATACAAGGATCTTAGCTAATGTTTTTCCTTCGTTCACTTTCAGTAACCTCAGGATCACCGATGATCACGGATATTACATGTATATCTGAACACAAGGCTAATATGAATTTCGTGCTCACACGTTTATCGTTGTATCATCCGGAATCTGCTTCAGTCAATAAAGCCAAATGAAGGGGTGAAAGATATCACCCAAAAGAGGTAATGACAGCATCCCTCACAAAATGTGACCAGTCAGAGCCATCACCTTATTCCACTTCACCTGGTGCTGGCCATCACGTTAAAAGGGTAACCAGGGTGACCTGTCACCGCTTTTCATCATCTCCAAGTGTGATGACCAGTCATCACCAAAGAGGTTACGGGCCGTCTCCCTTTTTCTGGCGGTACATCATGGCAAGTTACATCATCAATTTCGTCTCGATTTTTATTCATCCCGCCTGACCAGAATCTCTCGCGTTACCCTCATTCAAAAGACAGTCAAAGAGTTCTTGGTCTATCCTCTTAATTCTGAGAGCCAAACGAGGAAGCAACTAGTCCCACACTTTGAGTCTTTGTTTTGAATCGGTCCTGAGTCGAGGGTAGTTTGGCATCCCAGAATCTATTCATTAGAAATTAAGACGGCACCCCCAAAACAAAGAATATTTGAAATGTATCGATTCCGAAATTGATATGTGCTTACAACAGCAGCGAAGATGAATTACGACACAGATGAACTTTTAGTAACGGAAGCGGTAAAGTGGGTACGATTAGACATAATAACTCAAACAAATAGTCATCTTCTTGCAAACATTTACTGTTTGTTGGTATTTCACTATTTTACATGGATAAATTTAATACATTATAAATATGTTAATATGACTTTCCAGTTATCAGATCTTTTGGAGAAGAAAGTAAAGGTAACGAAAAGAACGTATTCTGGCTATGTTACTTCCGGATCAGGTAGTGTGCCGTGCTAGCTGTAATTCTGTCGATATTTGTCTGGTGGCTGGTAGGTGCCCCAGTGAGATAATTGACTATCAATGAGGTACGGCGTAATTGCTAATGGAAACTAGCTCATGACTAAATTCAAGATGTCATGTGGCAAAATATATACTTATGAGTAATTAAATAGGCAAATTATTTCAGTAAAACAAATACTGTTTTGCAGATAATGTTGACAAAATCTGAGGTACCGGAAACCTCTGGTTTTCATGCCATGCTTTACACCAAATGGTCACTGAGGTTATTCGGGGTCCAGATGCTCAGAAAGATCTTCGGCTTTCCGTCGACACACCTGACAACCTCCACAAGCCTGTAAACAAAACAAAATAAACAGGAGTAGTATGTGCATCTATGTTTGTCATGTTTATGTTTTCCTGTCATCCACTGGTCTATATCGCAGACCATGGAAAGGTGAATATATCATACTCGTCCGTCATTATAGTTTTCTATGCTATCGCATGGGTATAGCATGCAACTCGTGACGTATTCACTGGAACCTATGTCAATACCGGAAGCGACTACATCACCGGGAATGATGTTATCAACAGTCCGGTGGCTTAAGGCCAGATTTTCACTTTATCGTGACAGAGTGGAATAAAGCACCAAATTTGGCACACGTGTCCTCAGAGGCACGGAGAACAATATCAGAAGGGGTGCCCCCGATTTCGAGGCCCAGGAGGCAATATGTGGCCCATTAGGGGCCCGGGGTCATTTTGGCCTATAAATGGCAAGTTTGATCCCAACGATTTTCAAAACATCATAAATTCGCTTTCCTCTGGGGAAGGAGTCTGAGAATTTCCACACTAATAGTGTTGGAACAGGTCTAGTGAGAAATGCAAAAATTATTCAAGATGGCCGCCATAATGACGTTACGGCTACGTCAGAACCAAAACATGGTCAATTTTTGAAGAATTTTCGATCCGAAATTTTGAATTATTTTTTAAAATTGTTTTCTTGGTATTAAGTATACAGCAAATATTAGAAAATAATCATATAGAACTGAGATGGCACGACAGGCCCTGAGGTACCTTTGCCAAACTGGGTCAAGTTGGACCAGATTCTTATTTATGGAATAAATTCGCTGGGGCTACCATACAATGCAGTCCGTGACTGAACAATGCATAGCTAACAAGTGAATGTGTCATTCTAATATGGCGTTAGACTTCCATCTACACATTTTTGAATATGTTATTCGGGATTCCTGCTGTTGAAGTTGAAGTGGCAGCTCCAATGCGAAAACTATGGCCAATTAAAGAGGGTCAATGCCGATTAAAGGGATTCCGTTTTTTACATGAGCTGAGACATAGGCAGCGGTGACGGACGCATCTACTGGAAATTGGAACAGGGATGTGAAATATGTAAAAGAAAATAAGCACGGATTTCTCGAACTGGACTATATCTAACATTTTCAGTATACGATGATATAAACAAATGAACTGGTTTATGGGATATGTTGTGTTTGAAGTTGCGGATAATAATGTTCATGCCTTGTAACGGACCAGAATGGTCGGATAGGAGACGTCGTTGTATCAAAGAACATTGCTATTGCTTCTGAACGAACTGTCAATTCACTGGCACGTAAGAAAGCATGAAAAGCTACCACGAACATTGCTCGTAAAAGAATTACATGGATACAGTGTAGGGTATAGCATCAAATATCTTATGGAGAATATTCTTATGGGCAGCCTGGTATCCGGCTAACCGTGTAATTTTACATGCGCGTAAATAGCTTTTTGACAAGGAATAACTGAGCAGGGTCGTTTACTTCAGCCCAATTGTGCACATAGCTGATAGCCGATATGAATGCATAAACTGTGGAGGGTGCATACTTGTGGAAATGCAAGAATGCTTTGAAGGAAACCGTGCCGATGAGGTCGGGAATGTCTTACTAGTACACTGACCACTGTTATTGAGGAAATCTCTATATTCTAATCTTGTCATGCGTGCGCTTGTATACTCTCAGGGAAATTTCAGCAAGGGATGCCGTCAGAAGAACTCTAGCTGTCTGATTCAAAGAGTCAACAACAGACAGGGTATTGGATGCGACGAGCGGTTGAGCCAAGGGGCTAGAGACAGCGCTTCCTGAAATTGAAAGATTTCCTGAAATTACAACGTTAGATTGCTCCGAAATACGTTTTAATCTGAACATGTAATGTAATGTAATGACAGACTGGTGATTGATTATTTCAACCACGGCCATATTATCACAAAGAAAGAAAATGTTATGATTTGACAGTTTGTGGCCCCAAATTTCCACGGCAAGCACGATGGGGAACAACCTCTTGACCGTGATATGTAAGTGACCATTCTTGGCCTATCTACGAGGATTAGAAAAAACAGCTGCCAAACCCAAGGTACCAGCAGCGTCGTAAAAGAGTTTGATCTGGTTTGATCACATCAGTGGAGACCCAATTTGGTGAAGGAAAATTCATTTTCCGTTGAAAGGCTCCAGGAATGCAAGACAAGGCTTAATATAGGCTCTAGTTTTATTCAAGTGAATGTGATGGTGAACCTGTGATACACCTTTTGTTCAAGTCTATCATGCAGCGGAGAAATGACCTGCCAGTTTTAATGGTGGAGGAAGCTGGAATACCTGAGAACCACCTCCGACCAGTCGGCAAGTAACTGGCAAATTTTCACACATGCACTAGCGAGGCTCGAACCCGTGCCGGTTCAGCGGTGCGAGGCTAGCGATCACCAGCGATGCACCTTAGATCTCGGCCACCGAGAGTCCCCAAAAGTATAAGGTTCCTTTTCGGGGACAAAGCCTAAAGGAGAGTCAACCATACTGTCAAAAGGAGAAGTTGAAAAGGGACCAGTAACTCGACTTTTCGACAATTCTTTGTCTAATTTAGCTTCTACGATAGCAGGGTTTTGCATAGCCGACGAACGATTACGCGAGACAGTAAAAGCATAATTTGTCGAGTGCCCAATATCGAAACCATTTATGAGACTTGAAACAAGTAAATCTACCCCAGGGTAGTTAATTAGCACAGTTTTTCGCCTGATCGGGTTTACTGGTTAACTCCCTTTGCCGCTGGATTTACACATGCTAATTTACATGTAAGAATCTGGGAAGAAATCAGTTGGCAACATTTGATGTAGTTCACGATCGTGGCATATACGATAACCTGAAATTTCATCCTTCGAAACAGATTTGTTTTCAGTACCGATAATCAACATTGAGGATGAGGCGCTGGTGGCCATATTGGATATTTGTAGAAAAGAAAATAGCCAATAACCTTCATGCATGCTTTATCGAGTTAATCATAGCAGAGCTACATGTACAGAAACCTCTCGATGGAGCCTTCATAAATATACATATGATATATATTAGCATGTATACAAACGCACATACATGTGTATGGCAATAATACCATTATTGGTGACGCTCTGGCGGCCATATTGGATTTTCAACGGGTAATAAAGTTTCCAGTGATCGTTATTAATTCCTTGCTGAGTCAGTCATGATCGTAGAAAAGCAATCTCGTGTAAAAAAGCGATTCAAGTGGTCAAACAGTCGCCAACAGGAGGCTACTGTATATATTATGGCGGCCATATTGGATTTATGCAAATTAAGGGCCTTCCACCTCCTTTAGAAATGGGCACCCCTTCTGAGATCATTCATTATGCCCAAATCAGCCTCTGTGCAAAATATGGTGCTTTATTCCAGTCGGTCACGATCTTGACCTTAAGCCACCGGACTACAATGGGAGTAACGTCATGAGCGGAAGTGACGTCATTAGGGGAAGTGACGTCATGGCACCCGGTAGCGCCACCTGGACCTGGTGCATCACTTTCGCTTACAAGTTGTAGGGACTAGGGAGTGCCACCGGGTCCCCTGCCATCACTTTCGCTGATGACTTCACTTCCGCAATGACGTCGCCTTAATTGATGATGTCACTGTCGGTAATGACGTAATTTCCGGTGAAGATGTCACTTACAGGCTTGGATCCGTTTGGCATGGTCCAGAAACAGCGCCCTGATGTCCATTGATGAACATTGTCACGTTTTGGTACTGACAGTCCAGACCATCCTTTGGTGAGGATGGGTCTGCTCATTAAGTGATCAAGATGATGACACACAAAGACAACAAAAATACTCAGTGCGCCTTGAGACTTGTATTTGCTGTAACACGTATAATGGGCATGAGAAAATGACATGCAATCCTATGCGTTTGTTCAGTCATTTCCTTATTACTAGCCTCAAGTGCGCTTGCGCATATCACCTGTCCATCACACCAGGCTTATTCTACACGCTGAGATTTTATATACGACACACTTTACCCTATATACAGACATACAGTGGTCCCTAAATCATCCAAACATACCCATGCGAGCACGGAAATACAATTCCTCTACTAGTCGATGACTGCTCATACGCGCCATGACATCACCGGTCAACGTTTTCAGCACCGCAGCCTTATTGCACACATCCAGAACGTGTACTAAATTCCCTTTCTCTCTACACCTTAATGACGCAGGTGCACCTTGCACTCATTGGTTCACGGGAACAAAACATAAGTCGTATTCTACACGACGAGTCCTTCAAGACGAAAACATGTACGATACATATTGGACCAAGGATTTCCCATTATTCATCCCAGAACACAACTCACACTGACGCACCTCTTCCCACCCACACTACCATTGTCCAATACTGATACGCCGGAGGGTCCTCAATGGACGCGCTCTGATTCGCCCTGGAAACATTCCGTTGCGCCCAGGTAATAAATCCAAGGTAAAAGGTCAGACAACCCTCATTTACAAATCTTATTCCGCCCCCAAAAGTCCTCCCCTATACGAATGCTAAGAGATTTGCCCTTTCTTTACTACTCTTCACACAGAAGTAATCAATGAGTCGTTCAGCAAGAAACTTACAAATGTCATGCTGTTGCTCATTTTATGTTTCCGTCCACTGCTGAATGAAAGTACCCTTATGCATGTATCACATACATACTGGAACATCATTGCAGTTTTGTGTCACTTTTTGGACAAACAATATCAAAATCTGTTTGACACAAATTTGAATCTTCATGTATCTGGCACGGGTGCATGGTGGATTCCGACTCTCCCTGACGAACATCTTCTATATTTGTGGCTCGACGAAATGTTGGAAACTGAAACCCAATGACTTCAAAGATTATTATATTGGAGTATTTTTTAGCCTGTTTGTATAATCATTCACGCAAATCATCACGCTGAACATGAAGGTGAAGCTGAAGTGTCCCCTTTTCGATGTTTTCTTTCTTTTTCTTTTTTAACCCAGCAGAAAGTGCGTACAATTATTTTGTTTCAAATCAAATAATTATTTACCGAGACAATATTGACGAGAAAAACGCAACAGTCGAAAAAGCAGATAAACATATAAAAGTTCTAGAAAATGACGTCACCGTGACGTCATCAAAGCAGCAATTGAACATCTGATTACGTTTTCTGGTACAATTAGACACAAATTCGAGGTTGGTGATGTGGAATGTTTTGGAGCTAAAGATTTTTATACAATCCCCAGGATATTGTTATTCATCACACCGGTACATCACGGATAAATGATAGTCCTTAAAATCATGTGTTCTAGCTATTTTTCTTTTCCTATTCCGGAATTACGAGTTTGGATTTGTTTATTCACACCGTTACCCCGACATCAACCCACTCCCTCCTCTCCTGTATTAGAATGACAATACAGAGGCTGATCATCTGGATCAACAGCACGTGTACTCTATCCTTCGCGATTTGGAGAAAAGAATACACCCCAAAAATCCTTATTCCCTAAATTTTGATGTTTTTTTTACAGTAAGATTGTTATGACAAGGTACTTACTTCGCCACTTCAACAAGCTTTCCGTCATAGTCGAATCCCTTTAAGAGAAGATAAACTATAGCCTGATCAGATCTAATATCCAGTATCTCCAGTCCCTCATACTCAAACTTGGACCAGTATTCAGTTGCTTTCTCTATGAAAAGTTGCAGGTCTGAAAACATTGTAAAACAGAAGAGCATGAGCAGAGTCGTTAATCCTAGATGACCATGGTCATACGAGACCTGCCCAGGTAGACTGAGTCGGACTTGGAAACGTGTGCCTGGAAAAGTAGGCAGGTCATCAAATTTATCTCAATTTGTGGGTGCTAAATTCTATCTCAAATCTGTTTTTATTGATGAATATTATAAAGTGACGTTTTGACACATTAGATCATTAACAATAACAATATGGCTGTTGCCATATACTTACTTTTTCGGCAAGGGACAAAAGTATCAAATAAACAGATAAGTAGTGAAAAAACTTGAAATTTATAACACTGGGAACGTTCGGAAAGATGTTATGTATATTTGACCGATCGGCTCTCAAAAAGCAAAAATATTTTCGAGGGCAGTTATGTGCACAACCATCGAATTGGGCGAACCATCGAATTAACGTGCTCACTCACCTGGTAGCGTAGTTATGGCATGTTCGCCAACAGGTAAATACCTGATCTCGTCAGTGTGAAGGTCAAGAAGTTTCGTGAAATTCTTGTGACTGAAATATTCGTGATATCGGTGTAGTATATTTTTTTCCTCTTCTATCCACTCTGCAAGGAAATATCAAGATTAAATTACATGTAAAATGTCGATGCAACTGTAGATCGTCCAAACTTTAGCCATAGTTTACGAATTGACAACCAAAATTCATTGAAGAAAGGGTTATCCGCACTTTGATTCATCAAGAGAACGTTTGCAACACATCTCTTTTGCTGTAACCGATTAGTGAATGAAGGAATGTAGCCAATGAAAAGTGTTTATGCCTCACACAAAAGAGCAGTATTGTTACACCTGAGCATCTTACACATGTCACAATCTGTTACCTTGGAAATATAAACATTTACGAATCTTATATCGAGGTCTGTTTCCCTGCAAGGAAAATTATAATTCCTACGAATGTCTATTGTTAATTGTAGTTTTCGCGTTTGGCATTGCCAGGCGGAAGGTTGTTTGGTTTGGATGCTTGTGTGCACCCCCGCCCCCACATAATCCTCCTTCATATTTTCCCAGAATAGAAAGAACTTAACCCTATACCTGGCCTGTGAGGGGTGGAGGCAAAATGCCCCCGTCCCCTGCCAAACTTTCAAAAAGGAGAGCTGAAACTTCGCGACTTTATAGTTTATCATATTGAGGTGATATTGAGTCTATCTGCATAACCCCAGAGCAAAGGATCATGGGTAAATTCAAGATGGTGACCACGTGGGGTATCAGAAAAGTGATGTTTTCGTCATATTTCTTCAAAATTTCTGCTTTTCCGCGATGAAAAGTGGGTAAACACTATTTTATTTTACATTACATTAATATTTTCTAATTTATCATACAGTTTTTGTGGAGAAATTGCATAAATAAAAAAATTGGAAAATCTGACCGGAAAAATCGATCAAAAAATGTCGTTTTTGGAAATGACATCACTGTGACGTCAATACAGCGGTCATGCATCTTGGATTTTTTTTTTTACATTTTCTGGTAAAGCTTGACCCATGGGTTTTGTGGTAAGTTTCAGTCCCCTAGCTCAAGAGGTAAGAACAATAATTATGGGGGCCAGGACACGCCGCAGAAAGCCCAGGCCAGATAGGGTTAAGGTTCAAATTCGAACTTCAAAGGTAAAATTCAAATTTCAGATTCCAATATCAATACAAAATTCAAATTTCATCTAAGATTGAAATAAAAATTCAAATTTCAAGTAGATAAGATAAGTTTATTTAGGACGATGACCCGAAATTAATGTGAGTCTTAGTCTGAATTGATCCCGGCCTGGGCTAGGATTTCATTCAACTCGACTTACTGTATAGTATATATGTATGCTTGATGCTTTCCTTTCCTAGTAAAACACGCGGCGTGTTTAAGCGGACAAGATTTCCGGCAAGGCTATGACCTAAGAACTTCCACTGAAACGTTAATATCTCGGACAAAAGAATGACAATGCAACTTGCAGCAAATCCTTTGTCAATTATATTTCGTGAGTCAGACATGTATCCACATGGGATTTCTCGACTCTCTATACTACAATCCCTCATCAGGACCTTATTGACCGTATAAGTTCATTAATAGTATCTGTGTTCAAGAAAAGTGATCGTAGATATATTAATGTCGGAAGCCATAAAGCATTCTTTAGTTCGACTACATACAAGAGATATCATTCATGGGATGTTTCTTTGTTTATAGAGTTGCTTGAATTTCTCATTAAAAATATCTATGTGAAATTTGGCAACAGAATATATCAGCAGCATATAGGTATTCCAATGGGTACTAATTGTGCCCCCCCTGTTGGCTGACCTGTATCTGTTCTCTTATGAATATGACTATATGCAGGCGCTTTCAAAAACCGATCCATTCAAAGCCCGTTCCTTCTCATTCACCAAACGCTATATAGACGATCTTCTCGCTGTGGAAAATCGCTATATAAATGACGCGGTGAAGGATATATATCCACCTTCACTGGATTTGAAGGAAACTACAGATAGCCCTACAGGCACATCTTATTTAGATCTCTACCTCTATAAAAATGAAGCGGGCATTCTCTCTCGTCGACTTTTATGACAAAAGAGATGATTACAATTTCGACATCGTAAACTATCCCTTTCTGGATAGTAATATTCCAGTGGGACCTGCATATGGCGTATACATATCTCGCTCAGTAGCATTTGCTAGATCCTGTGTTAAATGTAATGATTTTAATCAACGTCACAAAACACTGTTGCAGAAACTTATAAAACAGGGCTATTCTACCAAGCGCCTCCACTCAAAGTTTCTCAAATTTGGCGATACATATCGCATGCTGATAGCAAAATACGAACGTAGCGTGCAAGATCTATGGCGCTACGTTTCGTAACATGTGTCTAATTCCGCTTAACCCGGGGCTAGGGGCCGTATGAGCCCATGTACTTCAAGATCCTCATGGTACTCATATGAACAGTCACAATCAAAGCGTGACTGAGGTACATCATTTTTAGATGACGACTCTATAACGAATATTATGGATTAAGAATACTGATCAGCGATACGGATTTGATATTTTGGAACATCATGATGTCTTGCCGGCATCATTGAAAATTGTTGACCGCTTCTCTCTTGCAGGAAACAAGCCTATGTTTATGTATCCTTTTGTCTTTTTGAATTTGGTGCTAATACTGTTATATGGAAATGGAATAGGTCTTTGGATTATGGACGCGGATATTCTCTAATGGACGACGGCTGGATTATGAATGACGGACTAGACGCTTGTAATTACACCAGATCGTTGCCACAAGCGTCTAAAATATTTTCACTTAACACGATCAATGTACATATCAAGACCAGCAACCCAACTAACACACCTCATCCCTAGTCATGTCAGTTATAGAATGTTACAGGCGGAAATGTTAACCCTATCTGGCCTGGGCTTTTTGGGACCTATCCTGGCCTGGGGGGGGGGGGACGAAATGGCCCCCCTTAATTATTTTTCTTATCCCTTGAGCTAGGGAGGTATTCATATGTAAATATTACTATTACCAGGTGCTGGTTGAAGAATTGAGTGTAAACATATCGTTATCAAATACGTCTACGTCAAACTGCATTTATTCTGGAAGATTTATTTAACAATCACAAAACGTTTCTCAAGGAAAGAGGTATTTGTATTCCAACCAAACATAATGATATACCAAAAGTATACTGGACCCCCAAAATGCATAAATCACCATACAAAGCTAGATTCATAGCTGGTTCTAGAAACTGCGCCACCAAGCTTCTTTCAACCCTGTTGACGAGGGCCCTTCAGGAGGTAAAAATATTTTGGGAAAGGTTTTGCGCCACTATTTCTAAAAACTCTGGCGTTGAATGTATGTGGATATTGAAAAACTCAAAATGTCTTACGGAAGAACTTGATGCTAAAGGTCACATACCGTACAGACATGTATCCACATGGATTTCTCGACTCTCTATACTACAATCCCTCATCAGGACCTTATTGACCGTCTAAGTTCATTAATAGTATCTGTGTCCAAGAAAACTGATCCTAGATATATTAATGTCGGATGCCGTAAAGAATTCAATACATACAAGAGATATCATTCATCGGATGTTTCTTTGTTTATGGAGTTGCTTGAATTTCTCATTATTAATATCTATGTGAAATTTGGCAACGCAATATATCAGCAGCATATAGGTATTCCAATGGGTACTAATTGTGCGCCCCTGTTGGCTGACCTATATCTGTTCTCTTATGAATATGACTATAGGCAGCCGCTTTCAAAAACCGATCCATTCAAAGCCCGTTCCTTCCCATTCACCGAACGCTATATAGACGATCTTCTCGCTGTGGATAATCGCTATATAAATGACGCAGTGAAGGATATATATCCACCTTCACTGGATTTGAAGGAAACTACGGATAACCGTACAGGCACATCATATTTAGACCTATATCTCTATAAAAATGAAGCGGGCCTTCTCTCTCGTCGAATGTATGACAAAAGAGATGATTACAATTTCGACATCGTAAACTATCCCTTTCTGGACAGTAATATTCAAGTGGGACCTGCATATGGCGTATACATATCTCGCTTAGTAGCATTTGCTAGATCCTGTGTTAAATGTAATGATGTTAATCAACGTCACAAAACATTGTTGCAGAAACTTATAAAACAGGGCTATTCCACCAAGCGCCTCCACTCAAAGTTTCTCAAATTTGGCGATACATATCGCATGCTGATAACAAAATACGAGCGTATCGTGCAATATCTATGGCGTTACATTTCGTAACTTGTGTCTAATTCCGCCGTATGAATCCATGTACTTCAAGATCCTCATGGTACTCATATGAACAGTCACAATCAAAGCGTGACTGAGATACATCATTCTTTAGATGACGACTTTACAACGAATATTATGGATTAAGAATACTGATCAGCGATACGGATTTGATATTTTTGGAACATCATGATGTCTTGCCGGCATCATTGAAAACTGTTGACCGCTTCTCTCTTGCAGGAAACAAGCCTATGTTTATGTATACTATGATTGTCTTTTTGAATTTGGTGCTAATACTGTTATATGGAATATGGAATAGGTCTTTGGATTATGGACGCGGATATTCTCTAATGGACGACGGCTGAAAATCCAAGATGGCCGCTTTGATGACGTCACAGTGACATCATTTCAAAAAACGGCATTTTTGGTCGATTCGGTCGGATTTTTCGATTTTTATATTTATGCAATTTCCCCGAAAAAACTGCATGATAAATTAGTAAATATCAATTTGATGTGAAATAAAATAGTTTTTGCTCACTTTTCATTGCGGAAAAGCAGCAGTTTTGAAGAAATATGACAAAAACATCACTTTTCTGGTACCCCACGTGGCAGCCATCTTAAATTTACCCATGATCCTCTGCTCAGAGGTTTATGCAAATAGGCTCAAAATGACTAAAAAGTCAAGGAGTTTCAATTCTCCATTTTTTGTCGTTCTGGAGATAGCGCAGAAAGTTTGGTAGGGGGAGCTATTTCGGTCCCCCACCCCCCAGGCCAGGTAGGAAGGAGAATGTTTGAAGCCTGGTCGGCTAATCCATATTTATGAAGGTCGATCTATACTATTAACAGCAATTGTGCGATTGGATAGTAAACAGCAATCCCAAAAAACAGTTCGTGAGGTTACGCGTGAGTTCAGTTTATGGGTGTAAATGGATTTATCGGCGATCAACTATGGAAGACGGACGCGGCAACTCGAGTTCTCGAACTTTCGTATCGAATACTTGATCTTTGTTTTTTTTACAACGGAGCAAACAGCTCAACCGTGTGAGGGTTCGATATGTGTCAATTTCAGTTTCAATTGCACACGAGGCCGAAAGTCAGAGCCGAGCAGATTCTGTAAGTTAGGCTAAACGAGGTAAACGATAAAGATTTTAACTAGCAATTCTTGGTCTGAAGCTTAAATATTAGTTTGAATTATGTTCGGGTTCAGAATTTACCTCTTCCGAAATGGAATTTCAAATTTGTTTCTATGTCAGATGCTGATACACTATCTCATTAATAAAGAGAAAAGTATTTTTCCATCGGTAAAGGTTTGGGTGGGGTTGGTCGGTTTAGAGGGAGCACCAAAAGCGCTCCGCCAACGGTAGTGAGTTAGATGTAATTTGGACTTACCTTCCCTGGTCTTCGGACATGTTTGCCCATAACACACAAGACTGACAAATGCAGTTAAGGCGATCAGTACCGTCAATGCCATGGTGAAGATGTATGACAACTACAACGGCACATTGAAATATTATACTCGGTATGCAAACATTAGTCGAACAATGGGAAAATGTACAATGCATAATACAATGTATAATATTCATTGTTGTAGCACAGAACATGTGATTCCGGTGAATACAACAGGCTCCATGGTCTTGAAAGGAATCCGTATGGATAAATTAAAACAATTACATGTACATCCCGTAATTTGAAGATGTTTCATTACCGGTAGTTATCCAATTGTTTTTGACTAGCAGGAATAAATCCCCTTACAGCGAATAATATTTTGTCAGCTTCCTGTGTAAAATCAGTAAAATCACGTTGCCCAACGACCGATCAATTCAAAATAGTTCAAACCGAATAATTTCCAAACTAGAAACCAAAGTTGTTCCACCTCTCAGCAACGACTACTTTCTAACGCAGCAGGGAACTCCACACTGCTTAATTTACATTGTCCTACCTCTCCGCAGCTGATATGAATTAATTATCTTCAAAAGTCAATCCTGAACAGTTATATATCTACATATGTTACTTTGAAATGGGATGTATGGAAATTTCTAACTGGTTGATCTGTGTTATTAAGATCCATAGACAGATAGGTTTATTGCACTCTTATGTCCGAAGGCTAACGGCATCCCCCAATACATATTAAAAACACATACAAATATTAATAAAACCACATCTTCCTTGCTGAGGACAAAACTATGAAAGCATACATGCTACAGTATCCATGCTAATCATGACCAATATAACTCATATAATATAGGCCTCTAGTCCATTTTGTAGGTTACAGCGGCAGAGGTGATAATAAAAATACATGAATAATTATCAAAGTGAATACATATTACAATCGTTTACTCATAGAATCACATTTGTGAATATATTCGGCCACAGCGTTTATCGCAGTGTGCACAGTACAGGTAATAATAAGCTTTAATACGCCAATATTAGCATTAAAAAATGTGGGAAAATAGGCCTTAGTGTATTAAACAGTGACAGTCTCTCCGACTGAAATCTGATGTACATGTAGGCCTAATCAAGCGATTACAGACCCTACAAATTCTATCCTCAACTGGAAGTCCACAATATCTTCCTCTTTCAATTTGTAAATTGTGGGCACTGATTCGAAACCTGAACATTGAAGCACGGTGATTTCTGCTAGGTATACCTATTACTGTGTTTTCAACTATAGATTCTGATTTAACCGGTATGTTCTTAATTTACTGACTTCAGAAACTTATTCTTTCGAAATATTGCTATATTTATCTCAAAGTACCTTCTTGAAATGCCTTAATAACGACTTTGGGGCTTTTCAACTTTGATTTTCCCATACATGGCCACATCCTAGGGCAGGTAACATTTTTCGCAAAAAACGATAACCAGCTCTGTGTATTTGATACTCTATCGGCCTCAATCTGTTTCTTATATGTTCTATTCAGTAACGAGGTTGGATCTGATGACAAGATGTGCGTGTACTTCAGGATGCCATAAAGTTTGACAGGTACTCTACCAAGTTCTCCAAGTACAGCTAAATTTAGTGCTCCAGAATGTACACCCAACAGTTGTTTACAGAACTTAATATGAACAGATTCAGTTTCATTGTTCTTACAAAATATAGGCTCCAGTACATCAGTGTGTTGTTGTCTGTTGACATATCCAGTCTACACTTCTGAACCATAGAGGAGTATGGGCTGTATGCAAGTGTCAAATAATTTACATGCCAGGTTAATTGTGAGTTCTTTGGGATTAATGGCATTCTTCAGTGCAAATATTGCCTTCTTGACCTTACAGACTTGGTTATCAATTGCCTGATTGAATAGGCCATTGCTATGTAACATGACATCAAGGTATCTATAACTCTTAACACACTCAATAGGATTTTGGTTAATATGGAAGGTGTGGTTAGCAGTCTTGTTGCTACCAAAAGTGACAATTTTAATCTTTTTACATTTACCGATAAACCCCAGTTAAAGAGGAAAGAACTGATTTTATCTAGTTTTGACTGTAGCTCATATTTATCTATTGACAGTAACACAATATCGTCTGCATATGGAAGGCAATTCACTGGCTCGTTCCACAACTTTGGGGATTTATTACTGCCATTATCTAAATCTGAATCAACGAGCAGATCGTTTATATATATATATATATATTAAATAGGATAGGGCTTAGAAAATTGCCTTGGTGGACACATCTTAATATAGGAAAGCTATCACTCATACATGATGTGGAATTAACTCGAGACTGGCTGAGAAGATACATTTGCTTTATACAGGCATATATATATTACCAGAAATGCCGGCCTTTTGCAATTTCAACAAGAAGCCAGCGTGAAACATCGTCAAATATTTTATTAAAATCAATAAAACAAGCATATAGCTTAGCTTGTTTTTTCTATTAGCTTATTTATCAGTCATGGTTTTCATCACAAATATATGGACGAATGTCCTACTTTCTTTCCTAAAGCTCAATTTGGGCGTTATAAATCAGGTCATTTCTGTCAGCGAAGTCCACAATTATATTATTCAAGATTGAACAAAAGGGTTTACCTGCACAACTGTTTAAAGTGATACCCCTATAATTATTTGGATCAAGGGAGTTTCCACTTTTATGAATAGGGACTACTAGTCCATTGGACCATGCTTTAGGGAAGTGTCCAATTAATATAATTTTGTTTAATTTTTTTACAGACGTGTGTTGATTTGTGGAAATGCAGCCTTTATCATATCATTAGATATACAGTCATCTCCACATGATTTATTTGTGTTTAGAGTCTTTAACAGCATCATTCAACTCCTTCACACTAACAGGAAAATTCAGCTCAGATGACGGCGGTTGGCTTTCCAAGTGAGATGATTCTTTCTCAACTTCGGACTTCCTACTGTCAGATATAGCCTGTATTATCTCCTTGAAGTTATAATGCTCAAACCATTTCTTGATATCTATAGTTTGTACAGCTATCAGAGTTGGACTGCTTCAGTTTATTGACAGAACTCCAGCAAGCAGAAGGATCATCTTTTGCAGAGTTTAGCTCATTCAGGAGCTTTTGTCGATAGGTTACTTTACGCTTTTTGGTTTTATTTCTATGTTGTTTTTGTTTGCTAAAATATTTAGCTTTGAATTTTTGGGTCAAAATTGTTTCTGTTAAATGCATTGTTGAGGCTAAGGAGCTCTCTGTGTAACTTTTCGCAGTATTTGTCATACCAGGGTTTGTTGGTATGTCTGTTTTTCGCCGAGACCTTGGTGGACAAAATGTTCTGTATACTATCATCCGCAGCTTGGATAAGTAGTTTAGTTGACTGATCCATGCAGGTATCAGCATCAGACTGGTCAATGGTTTCTAGTATATTAGATGTATTCACTAAGTCGAAAGCAGAATTGACAAGGTCTGAACTTTTCTGTTTGTCCCATATGTATTTGGGAGGCAAGGGATAAGTGTTATTGCCCAGTGTGGAGACGGGTGTTTCATATTTTCGCAGGCCAGTTTTGAGTTTAACAGATACTGGTTTGTGATCAGACATACAATACAATGGGCGCACTTTCATTTCCAGTTCTGACTCCATTAATGAGGCATTCACTATAATATAATCTACTACACTATTACGCTGTGTTTTTTTATGCACATGGATTCACCAAATAGATCACCTATACATCCACCATTTATGATTCTACATTGGTACGATAAAGAGATATCTCTAAGCCTTCTATACCCATTGGTTTAACAACTGGGTCTCTATGATGTACGCTTTCATAAAATATATAGTTCATTATGGTTATCTTGTATATTTATTGATACAGAAGACAAATTGACACGGGGTTGCATAATCTGCCTCTAAGGGGATAGCTACATGTATCATTAACAGCTACATCGCTGACATAAAAGTCCGATACAGGTACATGAGCAGCATCCCCATCATGACATATAAAGTCTGACACGGTGTCACTTCGTGCGTTTAAATCTCCCACATAATTACATCACCCCTATGAACTATTATCTGGAGGTATATAGCATATACACAAGTGTCTGTCCTTGTCTGTACAGAAATACCGTTTACACAGTTTTACCCAGAGTGCAGACTCACATGAGTTATTCATTACGGGTGTCACCCATCGAAGATGTAAAAATGTCATTTTTCACCAGTAGGGCTACCCCACCGGGTCCTTTTCTAGCACGGGCATGCTTTGGCCTATTTTTTATGTTTTTTTTAAACGTAAATCCAGGAACAGTAGTATCGGATTCAGAAACTGCATGGGTTCCTATTAACCCAACCTGGCCCCCCTACCAAACTTTCTGCACTATCTCCGGAACGGCAAACAATGGAGAGCTGAAACTATCGTGACTTTATAGTTTATCTTATTGGGGTCATTTTGAGCTTATTTGCATAACCCCCCGAGCTGAGGATCATGGGTAAATTCAAGATGGCGGCCACGTGGTGTACCACAAAAGTGATGTTTTTGTCATATTTCTTCAAAATTTCTGCTTTTCCGCGATGAAAAGTGGGCAAAAACTATTTTATTACATATCACATTAATATTTGCTATTTTTTCATGCAGTTTTTGTAGACAAATTGCAAAAATAAAAAATTCGGAAAATCCGACCAAAAAATCGACCAAAAAATGTCGTTTTTGAAAATGACGTCACTGTGACGTCATCATAGCGACCATCCTGGATTTTTTTTACATTTTCTGGTAGAGCTTGACCCAAGTGTATAGTGTAATAAGTTTCAGCCCCCTAGCTCAAGGGGTAAGAAAAATAATTAAGGGGGTCCATTTCGCCCCCCAGGCCTGGACAGGTCCCCAAAAGCCCAGGCCAGGTTTTGTTAAGCCTAGAATATCCAAAGAATTACAAATATTCAAAAAGCCAGAGATAGACAGCTTATCTTGTCGAAATCCGTGTAGCTTTTGTATAAAGCCATTGATATTCCAAACACCAATGTTCAACGAGCATTGAGGAGACATTTGGGAGACATTTGGGAGCGCAACCAACTTAAGAAATTACCCCTTCTTGTATGGAGCAGAAATATCTTTAGAAATATCTTTGCCAAACCTTAGAATATAGTAAAATATATATATTCGTGTTTTAAATGTACATTAACCATTATTACTGATTGCCCACAGATACATGTACGAGACAAATTTATAATCATAGATACAGAATTAATATTAAACTTAAATGTAGTAAGGGCAATCTAGATCAGATGAATCAGACGAAATCACACGAGAATTTAAATTAATTTTATACAGTATATGTGTATACACGTGCATGACATACACAATAAATTGGTGCCAAACTACATGTAGGAAGATACGCATCTTTTCCGCATTAAAATCAAAGATTGATGGATAAGACAATTGCAAATTTAAATTACATATTATAATATATTGAGTTTGGACTAACAAACATAGTATAGGCCAAATTACCATCAGGGTTGTCATTATTAATGACCGGTCAAGTTACATAATATTAATAGTACATGTATTGAAAATCTCATCTTGTTCACAATTATTTCATTTGAGGATGACAATCATAATAAATTACTATATTTACTTTATATTGTAGTAAATGTACATTTATTTTTAGCGTTATGGAGAAATTCACTTGACCAGATTTCTCAGTATTACATACATGTACCTATTGTAGGTTGATAAATCACATGTGTGTAACTATTTAAACAATTACAAATAATCAGACAGACATGAGAATTAAAATAATGAGATATAAAAAGACATGTAGGTATGCATTTAATGTTAATAATGAAATTGAGGATACAAATGAAGGTACGGATATAAAGATCATGAAGGTGTCACAGCATTTAGTTTGGCCAGTGTACTTATAATAATAAAAAAGGTTAAAAAGGGAAGATTATGTTATACAGGTCGAGTGCCGATTGCTGTATACATGTTTTACACATCGATCCGTGTTCAGTTCCAGGACCTTGACCATGTTGACCGTGGGTACCTATAACTTCGGTCATAGCCTCTTTAAGTTCTACCAGTCATATCTGCGTAATCATAAAAGTCCTATTCCCAGTCGCGCGTTTCACTACATTTGGGGTCATACGTATCGCTGTTTTGGGAATCTCCAGATGTCCACCTTTGTGGTTTGGAGTGGTAGTAATTCACATTCGAGCGGCGCGAGTTTTCTGGATGGTATATTTTGGGCGGTTACTGGTTCACATTAGTCGCCGACCTTGTATGGTTGTCTCGTTGTCTGCCCTGGGAGGGGCATTGCTGCAGGTTGGTACGTTGATCATTTCGGAAACTTTGCACCTGCCCGACGATCAGCATAGTGCACTTAGCTCTTCTCGTGGACTCTGTTCTCACAGTGATGTGCCACCCGTATAGCACCGACGAAATTTCCAGCCAAAGCTTTAGTGCCCGAGTCAGACAGGTGTGGTTTGTCTTGCATAAAATACTTGCCATTTAGTCGCCCTTGTTATGGTCCGCAAAGAATATGTTGGCATGGATGATGAACTTGGGACTCCATAGTCGAGTTGAAGAGCGAGCGTTTCACATCAAGAATCCGGTCTCTCACTGGAGCTAACTTGGATACAAGTAAGGACGCGCTGGGGTAGGTAGACGACAGATTGTTTATCTGTGCCGAGTATTTAGAAACAGACTTCTACAGACTCACTCTCACGTAAATTGTTTATATCTGTGTGCATCAACGCTGTATATCCATCCATAAGGCCCGCTGTGAGTAAGGAGTAAATCGCACAGTTGATATACTGGTCTTATTCTGTGACGCATCACGTACCAGAATTGGGTACGCGTCCGGGAACTTCACCGGTGGAGTATCCGGATCCAATGGAGCACACCTTGAGGAAATACCGAGGCCAGTGGCAGGCATCAAGGCTGTTGTATATGATATGATTTTAGGATGTACAAACGCCTCTTTAGTTGATTCATTTGTCGGTGGAATTTTTTTTTGGATCTCTTCTAAGATGTGTTATTTTCCAGATCACTAGCTTTTATGTGGCTGATCATGGGCGATAATTGATTGTTGATCTGACTTTGAAGATTAGCCAAAGTACTTTCAGTGTCGCTCTTAAATTGTTGTATAGATTCGTTTCCATTACACTGGATTGCGATATTATGCACTGTCTTTGGGATTTTCTTGTCTATGTTGCTGCGCTGCATTTTTAATCAGTTTGGGTATATCAACCAGAAGCGTGTCAGCAGTGCTTTGGAATGAGGATTGAGATGCTCTCCTTTCATGCACGTCATTTGCTATCATTTTGCAGTATTCGGCCAAATTTTCAATAGCTTCAAGCACAGGAATTGGAGTTTGAGAAAGTTTATCCGAGGTGTCGTTCTCGGGTTGGGCATCGGTGTTTTCATGTCCAGCTACATTAGCAGTATGTAAATGGCTGATAAGATCTTCTGCAGCTAAAGCGAGGTGGTTTTCAAGTCCAGCATCTGGGCCACAACATTTTTCACATTTATATTTCCTGTTTGAGTGAAGGTACTTGGAGAGTTCATATGCAGGTGAATGAGAGCATATGTAATGTGCCCATGGTTGACAAAAGTCACATTGTATCATTTATTTGTCTTACTGCTTTTGAGCAGACTAGACACAGTACACTAGCGGGAGTGGGCGCAGGATTATATGTCGTCCCAGATATGTGGCATCACCGACATGGCTGTCATACGATGTTGGAGGAATTGGGCCGCCATTTTGTTTCTCCCATTCACTGCTCGGAATTGGGTCGGCATTATCGGCAAGAAAAATATCAAATTTGTCTATTCCTGTATTGCTCATAGTTTGCTTGATGTCGGCTATTACTGACACCTGATACGGCCGTATTACATCTGTCCCATGTCGTGAACAGACCGCACGTTTTCCACATTGTAGCGGCGTAGAACGGTGTTGTTGTTTTTTGTTTTGTTTCTTACTACCGCCCATTTTGACTATCAGAATTGCACGACGGAAGGGGCAATACTTCAAATTTAGGTCGTCCAGGGACCAATGTAGAGTGATAACACTATCCCGAGTCCAAGATTTGTCAAATGCTCAGTCCAATGGGTACTTCAAACTCAGTTTCTACCAGGCCTCATACCAAAACAGTTGTACTGTCCGCCATCTTGAACGGAGGAACATGAGTGAACATCCATATGATTTACTGCTGGAATATTCTGTAATACTCATACAAGAGTGTGATATTAATTTCGAACAATACATGTAGAATAGAACAGTATTGTATTGCTCACGTTGACCCGAAGGCTAAAGGCACAACTGTACAGGTGCCCGTACATACACATAGAACAAAAAGCTTTATCTACTTGACCATTAGCGAGTTTTCATGTAGTTCGTTCCTTCACTACTCAAATCCTGGAAGAGAATATCTGGAAGATCCCGTCTTCAGCGTTTGATATTTTGAACAAAATGCTCCAGACCGAATTGAAATCGATAGCGGAGTAACGTGCGCGGTAAAGTTTTGGGCGTGTGTACAGGGGCTCGTTACCGTTGTTACTTGATTAATTAGGTTGACTATAGGGGTGGGGGATCGAGACCCGTTTATTCCCTACCTCGAGCCCCGACCCTTATAATTAACCTAATTAATCAATTAACGACGGTAACGAGCCGCTGTGGGCGTGTGTATGTCAACAACGCAGTGCAGTCAGTTTGAAATGAACAAGCCTGCCAATCAAGTTGCGCAATCCATTGGAAATGCTTCAAACCTGAATTGTTTATATTTGGCCAGATTTGGTGTCAGCGTAGGCGTATATGGATGTCTAGACAACACTACATGCTAAAGAGTCAGAGCCTGGAGAACTTATTCTCCAGATAATCCGTCCCAGGATTTGATCCTCGGGGTATACGCCATGCTTTCTCCTATTGAATTTACATGTACAGTCCGGGATCACAAACACCCCGTGGATGTATTGCGGTAGTCCATACCACGGTGCACTACAAGCCATCCCTTGGTGTTCGCATGATAAATAGATAATTTTTTCTTAATTTGTGACACAAGGTCTGAAATTGAATTTTATACTCACAGTCTGTGAAAATTATACATGCATTATGTAAGTGAACGAAACTAGCTGGAACATACATGGGCGTCATAGTGACCGTCAGTGATATATTTTGCTGGAGCTTAACACCACAAAACTAGGATGTTCATTAAATAATTTCCAGGGTGCAAAACTCTTCCCTTCCAAGTATTTCGTGGCTTTTCCTAGTTCTAGTCCGGCCTGTTGGTGGATGATCAGGCGGAGAATTCACAAGTGATCAAAAAGTTGAAATCATTTCGATTTCAATTCTTCAACAAATCACAATGGCAATGAAATCAATTCTTTCAAGAATTCCGCGCACAAAGGGATGGCTTTTCGTGCACCGTGGTATGGATTACCGCCATACAATTGCTCAGTTGAGTTCATCTGCGATTCTCTAGTCCGTTTAACTGATTTTAAAACAACGGAAGTGTATACTAGTTATCTTGTCAGTATATTTCATTGAAAAGGAGGGGACCATATGAGAAAAATAACTGCAATCGGTGATATAATGCGGGCTTATCTGTCAAATTACCCACAACAGCTCTACCTTTGTAGCCTTTTTCCGGAAAACTGGATCTTGACGGAGAGGGAATTAAAGAATTAAATAGGCCCCTGATAGGCTACATGATTATCCACCTATCTCCGCCACTGCCCATCTGTATCCCCTAGTCTGTCAGGAGAGACCGAAAAACCTTCATTGTTTTGCACCATAGGATGGAAAACATACACCAAGAGATGGAATGTCATGCCAAAACACACAAGGGACGGAAAACTGAATCTCCCGGGTGCATGTAGAGATATAACTAGAGGAATGTGAGAAGTTTTACGACAAGTGACAGATCTGATATTCAATAGTTAGCCGTCGCCCATAACGAATTCCCGCGTCCATAATCGAAATACATTTTCATAAGACATTATTAACAAATTAAGAAGAAATCAGCTTCCAGGGTATGTTGTATTACAGTCACGATTTAACTGTGTGTGTTGATATTAACGCTATACCGATATTGCATCATACTATGGCCGTTTAAATCGGCATGTTTGGTCAAGGGCAAATATTAAAGGTTACTCTAATACAGAATCGTTATGTGACAACCATTCTAACACGCGTACAACTTTATCCTTTTTTCTTTATCTCAGAGGCTTAGCGATAGGGACCGGTCACTCAAATCTTCTGTTCATAACTTTTGTACGGGAAGCTTTTCTTTCTTATCCCTGTGCCACGGAAACGTTATTTTATCAAAATCAGAATTGTCAAAACCCCTATATCAGTCACCTGATGCAAGATCCATAGCTGTACCTATAGTCGTTGTAGATTATGCACTCAAACTAACGACACAGCTGGATTCTCTCCCCTCCCTTCCTGTCCTCAGCAACGGACCGTTTATAATAACCTCTCATCATTAGATTCCTCATATCTGTAGATCTGGCGCAACTTCCACACCTGTTTCTTCATCGTTGTTGAGATGATATGGCCAAAACGACGAACACTGGAACCTTCATAATATTTCACCACAAAAGGATAATGTAATAACATTACAAGTAAATTGTGCAAGTTTCTTAATTTTACCTATATATGTTTCAGAAATATAGCCAAACTAAGGAAAACTAATCATTTCATAATCATCAGTCATAGTATTATATAACAACAAATTTCCATCCATTTGCAAATAAGCATTTCAGAGATATAACCACAACAGCGAAAACTGGACGCTTGATGATACATGTACTCTCATCTGGAACACTCTCGAGATCATATTCGTCGTCGCAATGTCCAACAAATACATGTAGCCATTTTCGTCATTGCGTAGAGTAAATCCAAGATGGCCGACAAATAGCTATTTCAGTCAGGAAATTGTACGTGGTATTAAGACCTACATGTACATGCCAACAATTATATTCCTGTAAAACAGCTGAGCGATCGGTCAAATTTATGTGAAATTCGATGACAACAAAAACTGAATTCAAGACAACAGGTTCAATCAGTTTAAAGGTGTCGACAAATTTCGAAAGGTCGTCTTTGAAGTGGAGAGTATGCTATTTAATCCGTGATTAAATACAATGTCCTCTGACGTTAGAAAATGGAACTAATGACTTCACCGTATTCAGATTGGTTCATGTACCAATCATGGATTCCTAACTCCTAATGGGGACGGAGATATCATATATACAACTATCTAAAGAAGATAATTAATTGTCCCCTGACCAGGTTGCATACACTGTTTGTTGTGACATTCAGCGGTTCAGATGTACAGTGTCAACCGTACGACAATGAGAAATTGCAATAGCAACTACCAATGACACAATTTTCGTAATTGTGTCATTAGTTGTCGAATCTGCATATGCTAATGACTGAAACCGGCTGAAAATTGCTAATGGCACAAGTGTCGCAAATGACAATAGTAGTTTCTTAAAGACCTCTCTAAAGACTAATTTTTGGCATCAGGTTTCCAAAAGAACTACATATGCAACGTAGCAAACCTTGTACGATTGAGATGTTTTTGGTAGAAATTAACTCTTGAATGTAAATTTGTTCATGTATTTGTTCAGAGACGTTCGAGTCATATTCCAAATATCCATTTCCCATGAAAACTGCATACGACGCTGATAATATCAGATAATGATATACCGATCAATACTGTGACGGTTGACCCTAACCTATTCAAAAGTGCTTTTGTTTTCATATGTCGGTTTTGTGGATTGATATTCATAGACATTTACAAATCATGTTTGTGCCTGTACACGTATTAATCATTATAGCGATTCTCTTTGAAGCGGTAAACAATCTTAGTTCGATTTTGGAATCTTTGCTGGAGGTTCAGTACTAATTAACACGATTGTTCTCACTATCTGTGATTGGATCGGGCTGCAGGCTTCGGCTTCGGCTTATTCGCAACGTAACAGCTGCAATGATAATCGGCTATAATCACAGTATTTAAAATCTTGTTTTTAAAATGAAACCACTCTGTGTAGACAGGCTATCTGGGATATCATCGTACACGATTAGACATAAAGCTGAGAAGATATTTTTTCCCATTATTTATTAAGGATGAAAACAAGAGTTTTCCAATGACGCCTGTTGAATAGCATGCCATGATGATACATATATTAAATTGCATATTCGTCATCCGCATTCATTGGATAAGGGTGAAACTGTTTCATAAATGAATTGTTGAGTAAAACATCAGAACAAGGCAGTTGTGTACTTCATACATGGAAAGTGCCCTTGATGATGACTTCCGGTTCTGAATACAAACCATGCTTGGAACTAATTGGAGCGATATGCAAGAGGTGGAAAAAGTTGACGACGCCTGGTGATTAAAAGTCAACCATATGACTCTACAGAAGGTATTCGTCCACATCAAACATTCAGACCGGTGAATTACCGGACGTAGCCTTAGTATCTCAGGTGCGCTTTTATTGTAGATGTTCATGTGGAGACTATAAAGTAGCCTCACGGCCCTTGCGCCGGCTTCAGCGAAATTAGATACGCTAGCTCGAGAGCTGAGTAGACAGATCAGCTCAAACAACTCATCTGATGTTTATGGATGAGCATCATGGACGTCTGATGGAGTAAACGCCTTAACATCGGGTAACCTGGTAAATACAAGAATACCTAGAAAAACTAACATGTAATGTCCGACGTCGTACGGCTTGAATTTCCCATCGAAACAATAAATGTACATATACTTATCGAGTGGCATGTACAGAGGGCGGGCCTCGGGGTCTAATAGTCCACCAGCAGAATCCTACCATATACAGGTAATATTAAATTGGAGCGATATGGAGGAGATGGGGAAAATACACTCAGTCAGTGAGATGCAATGTTCACTTTTATATGTAGATCACAGCATCGCCCCTGCGAATTGCATAAATCATACCATCACCATAAAGAGGTTACGGGCCTTCTCCCTTTTTTTGGCGGTAAATCATGGCAAGTTACATCGTCAATTTGGTTTCGATTGTTGTTCGTCACCCTTGACCAGAATCTCTCGCATTACCCTTACTCAAAAGTTGACCATAGAGTCCTTGGTCTGTGAACGCCAAACGCGGAAGCAATTAGTCCAATATTTTAAGTCTTTGGTGTGATTCGGTCCTGGGTTGAGGGTAGTTTGGTATCCAAGAATCTAGTCATTAGCAATTAAGACGGAACCCCAAAGCACAGAATATTTAAAAAATGTGGCGATTCCGAAATTGATATGTGCTTACACCAGCAACGAAGATGAATTTCGAAGCAGGTGAACTCTCAGTCAGGAAAGCGGTAAAGTGGAGTAAAGAGGATACGATTTGGCATAATAACTCAAACAGAAGGTCATCTTCTTGCAAACATTTATTGCTTACTGGTATTGCACTAAACTTCCCAGAGTTTTCATACAGAGTTTGCATAATGAAATATCAGTCGGGAAAAATATTGTATAAAAATGGAAATACGATTGATCAAAATGTGGTCTGGGGCATATCGAAGCGATTGAGGGTCTGTAGCTCATTCTTTATGCCGTCCTGATTCTCCTGAACTCAGGCATACTGATGTTGCTGGGTTAGACATGATGGCAGCATGGTAGAGTTACCTCCCCTTGAACGTGACGTCATTGTTACTTCCGGAGTAGTGGATAAAGTCCATTTTTGGATGTCCACACGGGTCTAAGCAGCTATCTGCACCTCAATGCACTAACCCATTTGCATGTCGATCTTGCGGTGTACCATGGAGTTGGGTACATGGCCGTCTTTGAGCCGTGGATATACATGTACGTGCATGGAGTCATATTGAAGCTCTTGATGGAAGGACACTAGAGACAACTTTTGTCGACAACTGTCATAACGCCCTCAACAACTGCCGTAACGTTTCCTAGCCCCTCTTAACGCACTGACGCCCTAACGCTGGTGAGTAAGGGATTCCTGCACACACACGCACACACACACAGATACATGTACAGAAACAAACCAACATGTAGTTGGCAATCTAGGTAAACCAAGATGGTAAATCAAGTGAATACCATCTAGACGTGACGCTATGAAAATGTCGCGCCAAATGTTCGCATTTTCCACATTTTCTCTCTGAAACTGATTGACGTTTAGTTCACGCAGATAAAAATCTTCGCACGGCACAATCCTTTGATATTTTCTACACCCTAACAAAGCTAGACTTTTCGGCGGGAGTAGATTGTTTGATCTGTATACGGTTTTCCATCCACACTGTCTGGAAATGATGCCATATTTGGATACAGATTCAGGGTAATGTTTATATATTAGACCACGTGCTATCGTGTGTAATTGCTGTGGGCGTGATTTTGAAATTTGATTGGCTAACAAATCTAGTTTCAATTTCGCATGGGATTTATATAGGCTGAAGTCAGATATAATGTTCCGAGGTATTATATCTGAGTTTACTGAGATTGGTTGTATGGGTGTAGTCCTCTCTCTATTCTGATTGCCTAGTCCAATGATAGAAAAACAACAACAACAACAACAAGGATTACAGATCAATCATTTTATTATCCCTCCATTACAACACGCCTAACGTGGGACAGGCGATATGGGTGTGTTTACAATTGTCGTGTTGTCTTGTAGTATCCAATCTGAAGCCGCCCTGTGAGAAATTGCCCTTGTGTTGTGTCAACCTTCGGCCATGTTCGCTCTTGCTCGTGTTCAATCGCCATCCATTCGGTTTGGTTCATTCTTAAGCATGCTATGCGTTTTAAGCGCTAGCAAGCTGTAATGTGCATAGATCGCCATGGTTGTTTGCATTGTGTTAAGGAATGTTTTTTTGTATAAAATAAGGGTGGGTACCCTTCTTCCTCACTCAGGCTTCCCTCACTGTCTACATCAACGGCCGAGCATTCAGCCAGGTTGTCAGTGGGTAGACTCTCGCTATCAGTGGATAGGCTCTCAATAGTCTTTGCATAGGTGCGATCATCGGCTTCTGGCACTCGAACACTCTATACCCATGCATATTCCTCTGGTGATGCCTTAGCGTACTGTCCCAAAGCCTTAACGCGGTAGCGTAAAGCCATAACGCGGAGGCCATCGCACAATGCGTTGGCCATTGGTCTTTGACCCTTGATGGAAGTGACTTCATCGCCAAAGGTGACGTTATCTCCCGAAAAGAGTTTTTCGCATGCATTTGCTCATACCCTTTGGTGCCGCCGGTACATATAGCATGGCTATTTGTTCACCGGAAATGATGTCATTACCGGAAGCGACTACATCACCGGAAGTGACGTTATTAATGGAAGTGATGTCATGAACGGAAATGACGTCCTCCGGGGAAGAGAGGTAATGGCATCCAGTGGCGCCACCTGGACCTGGTGCATCCCTTTCGCCTACAAGTTTTAGTGTCCAGGAGGGCGCCACCGGACCCTCTAACATCACTTTCGCTGATGGGTTCACTTTCGCAATGACGTAACCTTAACTGATGATCTCACTTTCGATAATGAACTAATTTACGGTGAAGATGTCACTAACAGGCTTAAATCCTTTTAGCAGGGGCCAAATAAAAAGCGCCCCGCTAACCATTGGTGAACATTGACACGTTTCTGGTACCGACAGGCCAGCCCATCCGTTGGCGGGGATGAGTCTGCTCATTAAGCGATCATGATGACGACTCACAAAGACAATAAAAAGAAAAATACCCAGGACGACTTGGGACTTGTATATAACACTTATAATGGACATGGAAAAATGACATGCAATCCTATGTTGTTGTTCAGTCATCCTCTTGGACTAGCCATTCAGAAGTGTGCTATTTCTATCATGGAAGACGCCCGTGACGTTACGTATATGCTAGGTTAAGAAGTTGTGTCTAAGAAGTTTGTGCATATTTAGCCTTGCATAGTTAGACTACTTTCAAGACACCGAGGCTCTGCAAAGTGTCAATCGCTTCCGAAAATGCACCTTCTCTAATACATAGGACTCAATAATTTTTCAATGGAGTCCCGTCACTTACAACGTCCGTGGTCGAAATGGGCTAATGTATTGGGGCATATATGCACTTCCGCAGCGGTAAATGCGATTTCTTTGCTACCATCCTCAAGCGCATGTCACCTGTCCACCACACCAGCCTTATTCTAAACGCTGAGATTTTCAATACGTCACCCTATACCCTATATACAGATATAGACTGGTCACTAAATCAACCAAATATGCCCATGCGTGCACGAAAATGCCAATGCCTCTACTAATCGACGACTGCTCACACGCGCCATGACATCACCGGCCCACGTGGTCAGCACCGCAGCCTTATTGTACACCCCGAGAGCTTCCATACGACAACCTGTAGCAAATGCCTTATCTCTCTACACCTAAATGACACAGATGTACCTTGCCCTCATTGGTTCACGGGGAGAAAACACCAGTCGTATTCTACACGACGAGTGCTTCAAGACGATAGATTTTAGACCAGAGAATGCTCATTATTCACTCCTGGTCACAACTCACATTGACGCAATTCTTCTCACTCGCATTACCCTTCTCCACTGCTGATGACGTCAACGATGACGTCAGTGTCTTCACTGGAGGCGCTCCGATTCGACCTGGAAACACTCCCAGGTAATAAGTCAAAAGATCAGACAACCCTCATTTACAATCCTTATGCAAAAGATTTGCCCTTTCTTTACTACTCTTCTCACGGGACTAACCAATGACCCGTTCAGCAAGAAACTTACAAATGTCATGCTATTGCTCATTTTATGTTCCCGCCTCCTACTGAATGGAAGAACCCGTATGCATGTATCACATACATACTGGAACATCTTTGCAGTTTTGTGTTTTTGTGTTTTTGGACAAAACAATATCAAAATCTGTTTGACACAACTTTGAATCTTCATGTATCTGGCATGGCGGCATGGTGGATTCCAACTCTCCCTGACGAACATCTTCTATATCTGTGGGTCGACGAAATGTTGGAAACTGAAACCTCAGGATTTCATAGAGTATTATATTGAAGTATTTTTTAGCCTATTTGTATGATCATCCACGCCAATCATCATGCTGAACATGAAGGTGAAACCGAAATGTCGAGTTTTCGATGTTTTTCTTCTATTTTTGTTGTTTAACCCAACAGATAGTACGTACAATTATTCTATTTCAAGTCAAATAATTATTTACCGAGACAATGTCGACGAGAAAAACGCAACAATGCAAATAGCATATACACATATAAAAGTTATAGAAAATGACGTCACTGTGACGCCATCAAAGCAGCAATGGAACATCTGATTACATTTTCTGGTACAATTGGACACAAATTCGAGGCTTAAAGGATAACTAAAATAGCCAGGTTGGTGATGTGAAATCAGTAATTATATGGTTATCGTAGCACAACGACGTCTCGATGGCGTCATACTGACCTGCTTCTTATCAGCGTTTTTGGAGCTGAAGATTTTGATACAATCCCCAGGATATTGTCAGTCATCACACCTAGTCCTTAAAATCATATGTTTTAACTATTTTTCTTTTCCCATTCCGGAGTTACGGGGTTGGTTTGGTTTATCACACCGTTACCCCGACATCAACCCCCATCAACCCCCCCCCCCTCTTTCCTGTATTAGAATGAGGGGGCTGAAACTTACCATACCATATCCTTGGGTCAAGCTCTGACAGAAAATGTAAAAAAAATCGAAGATGGCCGCTTCGATGACGTCATTTTCAAAAACGGCATTTTTTGGTCGATTTGTTTTTATCAGATTTTCCATTTTTTTTATTTATGCAATTTCTCCGAAAAAACTGCATGATAAATTAGGAAAAAATAATGTCATGTGAAATAAAATAGTTGTTGTCCACTTTTCATCGCGGGAAAGCAGAAATTTTGAAGAAATATGACGAAAAAAGTCACTTTTCCGGTACCCCACGTGGTCGCCATCTGGAATTTACCCATGATTCTCTGCTCGGGGGGTCATGCAAATAGACTCAAAATGACCCCAATATGGTAAACCATCAAGTCACGGAGTTTCAGCTCTCCATTTTTTGTCGTACCGAAGATAGCGCAGAAAATTTGGTAGGGAAGGGGGCGGGGGCATTTCACCCCCCCCCCCCTTCAGGTAGGGTTAAATTTTGAAGATTTTTTAGAGTAGGATTGTTATGACAAGATACTTACTTCGCCACTTCAGCAAGCTTGCCTTCATAGTCGAATCCCTTTAAGAGAAAATAAACTATAGCCTGATCTGATCTGATGTCCAGTATCTCCAGTCCCTCATACTCAAACTTGGACCAGTATTCAGTTGCTTTCTCCAGTAAAAGTTGCAGGTCTGAAAACATGGTGAAACGGAAAAGCATGAGCCGAGTCGTTAACCCTAGCTGCCCGGGGCTATTTGAGACCTGCACAGGTAGACTGGACCGGACTGGGAAACATGTGCCAGCAGGCAGGTCGACAAACATCAAATTAATCCTAATTTGAGGGTATTGAGTTCAGGAAAATTCTTTATCGAGCTGTTAGCCCGGGGGCCACTCGCGAGAACATGTCATTGCGTTGCACCCCCCAGCGTGGATTTTGTTCGACTACATGTAATTGTTTGATGGTGACTGGTTTTGAAAAAATTAAAACCGGAATGGGGGTAGGGGTAGTTCAGCCCTCATATTTTTATTACCCCTGCGCTTCGCGATCTGAAACTTCTACAAATTTACCTTCGAATAATGACCTTTCAGACGATATAATCCGAATTTTTCTAGCTAATTTGACCACGTCACAGTGACGTCATAAGCTCAAGGAGCCTTTTTCTCATAATTTTGGGGAAATATTTTCTCCAATTTTCTCTGTTTGTTTCACAGTAATTCCTTCTTGATGATAATCGATATGTAATCGTGAAAGATATATGTCTCCCGTTTGATTCTAGACCAGCTGCGTCTCTCTACTAAGTCCCGTTTGACCTCAGCATGGATTCATATAGATGTTCTCCGGTCATGACATCATTAAAACCGAATGGGGGTAAAGGCGACTATCCTCCCATATTTTCTTTAGTTCGTGGTTTATCGTACTGAAATGCTCCACGCATTGCTTTTGGATATTGGCCTGAAAGATAGAGTAATCAGACTTCCGGTAAGTGCTTTAGTGTGGTAACTATGACGTCATGAATCTAGAAATGTTTCTGATTATCGCGCCTTGTTCGCTTTTTTCTTTCTTTATTTCTATAAATTTTTACGCTTATACCTGGATAGTGTTTCAAAAGGTTTCATTTGAACCAAGTGTCGTACAAAAGTAAATTAATATGATTGTGTGGGTGACAAACTAATAATCTGGCCTGAAATAAGACAGAAAAACAAAATCTGACTGAGAGTGCCCCACAAAACTTGTTCAAAATCAGAAATGTCAATTTCGTCTAAGGAACCAGTCAAACACAGCACACTCCTCCTCTGCAGGCTGACGTGATGTCAATGGCAGCCAATCGCTGACGCTGTCTCAGAGCACGTTTGGGAAAGATAATGGATAATACGTCATGCATATTCATGAGACTATACAGGCTGCGTTTGAACAATAATGGCAGCCCGTCCGACAAAGGCAAGTTCAGAGCGTGAGCGTAGAAATTGGCTTGGTGAACGAAGATGGCATATCGTGTGTTTTCACATAGTGCTCAAATGAACATCACACGCTCAACGCGTGACTGATACTCCGGACACGACTTGGAATTCATTTGGATAAAGAATAATGATCAGTGATTAGGAGTCTATGTATAGAACAACATTATGTCTTGCTGACATCATTGAAAAATGTTTTTCTAGTATTTATTTCATACACATTGGAATTGGGGCTAACTCTCATACGAAATAGGTATTCCGATTACTGAATCTTGATACCAGATCTGACACTTTCTAGTGATATAACTATTGCATTGACAAATTCATACATAGTGGATATTCCTTTTCGTATTTTTTTTCAATTACCTTTTGTACAAAAGGAAGGCATTCGAATGTTTATTTTTGTTTGTCAATATCAATTAAGCATCACAGTGTAATAGAATGTTCTCATAATGTATATCTAGCTTCAAGAATGGAACCAAAGAAACTGACAAGGATCCGTTTTCGAATGAGAGTTATTTTTATCGAATTAATTTATACGAACTAAGGTACATATTTTCAGTATCCACCATCCACATTAGGTTTGATATGGATGTTATACGAATTAGGTCTTTGGTTAATACTCGCGGAAATTCTTTAATATATTACGGCTGAATATTGAATGAGGGATTAGACGCCTGTATTAAAAAGTTGGAAGTCTCTCCATCGAAACGTCAGCTCCATAACAATGAAGAAGATGTTATACATAAAATAGACTACAGTGTTATACAATATCCATGGGCGGGTTGGGTGGGCACGGGTTTCTGTTGCTTCAATGCATTTTGTCTCACTTCAAGCATCATGTTTTTGAATAGTCTGTAGATACAATGTATAAAAATTGATGGGGTCTGCCGTTCGTCTTCTCTCAATACTTTCTCACTTAAATTCATTCCTTTCATTTCATGTAATATTCAATCATTCCATCTAGCAAATTAACTGGTTTTCTCTAATTAAGTATCGAAACATTGATGAAACCTAACCCATAATATGAAGATAAATATATCATGCCGAAAGACATCATCATGGTAGATTGTGAAGGCCTGGCTCCCCCGTTGATATCACCAGAAAAGTTGAATCCATCGTCTTTCTGGATGTCCATAATTTCGACATTACACTGATGGAGTTAACATATGTAAGCGGTAACTTTATATAGACTCGTTATTGGTTAATAATTCACCACTAGCTAGATTAACAAACGCACGCGGCAACTTTAGGTAATTACAAGCGTCTGGTCCGTCATTCATAATTCAGCCGTCGTCCATTAGAGAATATCCGCGTCCATAATCCAAAGACCTATTCCATATTCCATATAACAGTATTAGCACCAAATTCAAAAAGACAATCATAGTATACATAAACATAGGCTTGTTTCCTGCAAGAGAGAAGCGGTCAACAGCGGCAAGACATCATGATGTTCCAAAAATATCAAATCCGTATCGCTGATCAGTATTCTTAATCCATAATATTCGTTGTAAAGTCGTCATCTAAATAATGATGTATCTCAGTCACGCTTTGATTGTGACTGTTCATATGAGTACCGTGAGGATCTTGAAGTACATGGCTTCATACGGCCCTAGCCGCGGGTTAAGCGGAGTTAGACACAAGTTACGAAACGTAACGCCATAGATCTTGCCCGCTACGCTCGTATTTTGCTATCAGCATGCGATATATATCGCCAAATTTGAGAAACTTTGAGTGGAGGCGCTTGGTGGTGTAGCCTTGTTTTATAAGTTTCTGCAACAATGTTTTGTGACGTTGATTAAAATCGTCACATTTAACACAGGATCTAGCAAATGCTACTAGGCGTGATATCTATACGTCATATGCAGGTCCCACTGGAATATTATTGTCCAGAAAGGGATAGTTTACGATGTCGAAATTGTAATCATCTCTTTTGTCACACAATCGACGAGAGAGAAGGCCCGCTTCATTTTTATAGAGATATAGGTCTAAATACGATGTGCCTGTAGGGTTATCTGTAGTTTCCTTCAAATCCAGTGATGGTGGATATATATCCTTCACTGCATCATTTATATAGCGATTATCCACAGCGAGAAGATCTATATGAAGGTCTATATAGCGTTTGGTGAATGAGGAGGAACGGGCTTTGAATGGATCGGTTTTTGAAAGCGCCTGCTTATAGTCATATTCATAAGAGAACAGATATAGGTCAGCCAATAGGGGTGCACAATTAGTACCCATTGAAATACCTATATTACAACACATATAAGGGAATATATGCTGTTGATATATTGTGTTGCAAATTTTACATAGATATTTTTAATGAGAAATTCAAGCAACTCTATAAACAAAGAAACATTCCATGAATGATATTTCTTGTATGTAGTAGAGCTAAAGAATGCTTTATGGCTTCCGGCATTAATATATATACCATCAGTTTTCTTGAACACAGATACTATTAATGAAATTAGACGGTCAATAAGGTCCTGATGAGGGATTGTGGTATAGAGAGTGGAGAAATCCCATGTGGATACATGTCTATGCGGTATGTGACCTTTAGCATCAAGTTCTTCCGTAAGACATTTTGAGTTTTTCAATATCCACATACATTCAACGCCAGAGTTTTCAGAAAAAGTGGCGCAATACCGTTCCAAAATGCTTTTACCTCCTAAAGGACTTTCGTCAACAGGGTTGAAAGAAGGTTGGTGGTGCAGCTTCTAGAACCAGCTATGAATCTAGCTTTATATGGTTCTTGGTTAAGAATTGATCACTAGCAGCTAGATGATAATTTTTAACCTAAGTCGAACATAGTTTAACATGTGCGAAACATATTAAACGCATACCACAATTAAACGCAGCATTAAAAGGGTGGTGAAAAACGATTACTGACAAGAAGTCATATTACCCCACAGACAAATATACTGAGTGCATATTTCTAAGAACATCACAAGAACCAAAAGTGACCCTTGTAATGATTTTTATCCCAACCATACTTTTGTTGTGCCTGTTCATGTGCATATATTGAATGACATGACCACACGGCCCCTAATTATAACACTGACTTGGGCGGTATTAGCCGACTATGTAATAGCTCTGTAACACTGACTATGCTATAAAGAATCTGTTCAAAACAGACATTACAGAGACTTCATTCCATAAGTATTGGAAGTTTGATTCCCTGTTTTGCTCAACACGTATCCAGCCACAAAGTGTGAAGAAGATATCGAAGCATAATCACCCCTACCCAGATTCCTTGTTTGTTTTTGTGTTAATCAGAGAGCATTGAAAGAAGGCATCATGCGAACTTACTCATCACCGTGGATGTCAAATAAGCCCTATATGGTCCACACATCAATCAAAGGATAACAGGGTAACAATATACCGTTGGAAAATTACAACAAAAAGTTCAAAGAAGAAATACTTCCACGATGATAGTAACGAGATAGTGACATCAACATTGAAGATAATCGGATTGCATTATCTGAAAGATCCATACACAGACTCAATATATTAAATTCAATTGCGTTAAGATTGCGTAAAAATAAAATATTGGAACGTATTCACCCATACCCCTATTTCGGCTTCATATCTCTCATTCTCTGGTCCCGTTAAACATGGTTATGCTGCTTCACTGAAGTGCACATTAGATTCTAGAATTAATGAAGAGACAATTATCTTTCACAAATACAAACCAGACAGGATGCAAAAAGAGTTTCTGCAACTGTAAACAAAAAATCGAGTCTCATTTATAAAACAAAATCGAGAAAAAATGTACCTTCCAATTTATGACGTCATCATAACGTCAAAAACGTAAAAGGCGTAACTTGGTTACGTTATAACATTATCTAGAGGTCAGGTATGGGAAGTTACAAAGAGTTCAGTGCAAGAGTAAAAAAGATATACATTCTTAAATATCCCTACCCCATCTTAGACTTAATGTTGTCTTGTTCAGACAGCGGTGAAGACATGCGTGTTGTGAACTTAGGAACCACCGTAGATGCCTACATCAGGTCTAGAACTGACCAGCAGATGATACTCCTTCATATACAGTGGTCAAACTAAATCTACGCGGGAGTGCAAAGAAAACCTTATTGAGACCCCTTTTGCGATTTGGCTCCAGGACTATGTATTTTGAGTTCTACCGCTTCAAAATTTGAAAATAAAATGGCCGACCGAAACCAATAGAATAAAGGGAACAATTATTACCTGAACTAAATGGGAGCATTTCCATGTGGAATGGCATGTATTTTGACAATAACGCTTCCGACAAAGTTACGAAAAACCGAATGAAATATCCGCAATAACCTTATCTTGGGCTTTCTTTTTTGGGGACGGATTTCACAGTGAACTTTTTCCTGGCGCTTCAAAACCAAGAACATTTTAGAAACTTAGTGAGTTGATATGCTATTAAATTGGAATCACTTTAGTCTATTTGCATTAAACAGGCCCCCCTTTTCAAGAGGAAGTCTTTTTTGTTTGACATTTGCGCATGGTGCCCAGTTGACGCCATACAGTTGAATTCAGAAACAAATCTCGCTAATATATAAAATCTGTCATTAATAATGAGTATTATAAGATAACGTTTTGGCAGATTAGATCATTAATAATAACAATATGCCTGTTGCCATAAACTTGCCACCTTTTTCGGCAATGGAAAAAAATCAAATAACCAGATCAAGTAGCTAGTTTTTTATGTTGACGCCTAACAAAAACTTGAAGCTAATGACATTGGGAAAGTTCGGAAAATTGTTATGTATTTGACCGATCTGCACCATATGTATTCAACAATGCTACTAACATCAAGGAATATATTTTGAGTGCCATATCTGTCTACGGCATGATATTTCAGTGGAACAGTTCTATAAAATGACTCCATAAAATAAAATTAGACCTATCAAAGTAACGTCCTTACTCACCTGATAGCGTAGTGATGGCTTGTTCTTCAACCGGTAATACCCTGAAGTCGTCAGTGTAAAGTTCAGAAAGTTTCGTGAAATTCTTGTCACTAAAATATTGGCGATATCGGTGTTTTGCATTTTTTACCTCTTCAGCCCACTCTACAAAGAAATATCAAGATTAAAGTGCATGTAAAATGTCGATCGAACTGTAGACCTTCCAAACTGTAGCCATAGTTTAGGAATTGACAAATAAAATTCATTGAAGAACGAATGTTTATCTGCAATTTGCTTCATTGCGAGTGCGTTTGCAACATCTCTCTTTGCTGTAACCTATTTGTGAATGAAGGAAACTTCAATGAAGGAAACTTCAAAGGTCAAATTAAAATTGCTTTAAACTTAATTAAACTTTAAAATTCAAATTTCAAATTCCAATATCAATTCAAAAATTCATGTAAGATTAAAAGAAAAATTCAAATTTCAAGTTGATAAGATCAGTTTATTTAGGATGATGACCCGTAATTAATGTGAATCTTACTCTGAATTGATCCCAGCATGGGCTAGGCTTTCATTCAACCCGACTTATGGTATAGAAAATATGTTCGCTTGATGGTTTCCTTTCCTAGTGAAACACACGGCGTTTATAGACGGACAGCATTTCCGGCACGGCTATGACGTAAGAACTCCCATTGAAAAGGTAATCTCCCACACAAAAGAATGACAATGCAACTTGCAGCAGATCCTTTGCCAATTATAGTTCGTGAGCCTTACACCAGATCGTTGCCACAAGCGTCTAAAATATTTTCACTTAACACGATCAATGTGCATATCAAGACGAGCGACCCAGCTTAAACACACCGAATCTCTAGTCAGTTATAGACTGTTACAGGCGGAAATGTTAATATAGCATGGGCCATGATGGAGAATGTTTGAAGCCTAGTCTGCTAATCCATATTTATGAAGGTCGATCTATACTTTCAACAACGATTGTGCGATTGGATAGTAAAAAGCAATCCCAAAAACCAGTTCGTTGGTGACGCGTGAGTTCATTTTGCGGGCATAAATGGGTTTATCGGCGATCAACTATAGAAGACGGACGCGGCGACTCGAGTTCTCGTACTTTCGTATCGAATCCTTGATTTTCCAAAAAATTTTTACAACGGAGCAAACAGCTCGACCGTGTGAGGGTTCGATAAGTGTCAATTCCAGTTTCAATTGCACGCGAGGCCGAAAGTCAGAGCAGAGTAGATTGTGTAAGCTAGGCTCTTATATAAGGTATATTCTTCATAAGTCAGAAACTCTAGCTGTGATAGGTGAAAGAAGGGTAAGGGGGCGTGACATTGCTATCACAGCTCAGAGCAGAGGTAGGTTAAAATGTGGCGATAAAAACTGGCCTTCCTAAAAGTGCCTTTTCGCAATCTTTCGCTAGCGAAAATAACGAAACGAGAGAGAAAAAATATGCCAATTTGATACAGTTTGACCGATCTGAGCTTCGTTGACCATGTACCATCTCTCATGAGTGTTTTGATGCTGACAAAATGTGTGGAAAAAACATCGACTGATTTTCCTGTTATGGTGTCTTTTGGACATGTTGTAATAATATGACCTACGGTTGCCCGCCACAGTTTCGTAGTAATGGCCATCGTCTAATTTCATCATTTCATTTCTGCTACATCATAATTATTCTTGTCTTCTTAATAGCTTATATCTATAAAACCATCCAATTCAGCATTATCAACGCTGCAAACGAGCATGTACTAATCGATGGCTGGTTTCGCTTACACGCTGATCGGGATCACGGATTGAATTTTGTCCTGCCTCAGTTATGCCCGTTGGGTGTGCCTAACAATCTTGACTCATTTACGGGAAGAAAATCTGACAAAAAACCGGCAGGTTGACCCCCACTGTTTTGCCTTTTTAAGTTGAGACCGGACCAGGGAAGTTGAGTAAGAAGTTTAACTGAAATCGCTCTTACAGATTTTTCTGGAAATTGAGTCGAATTTGACCATTTTTCGACATTTTTACGGGTTTTCTTGGAAAAATGAAGCAAGCCTGGAAGGGAATGTTTGAGATTCCTTTTTCTATAACATAGCAGTGCTATGTCTTAAAATGATATTTTAATCACGCTCTTTCAGAAAATATATACATATAAGTGATTTGGGTTGAAAATTTCACGATAATTGGTGGCCGAATAACCGACCCACAGCCTATTCCATGCCAAATGGAAGAATCTATGGAGTGCACCCCACACTATTTTTATATCGTGACCTTTCTGATCACGTGAATGTACACATGTCGCTATTGGTTTACAACCGGCAAGGATCCATTTTTGATGACGTGAGCAAAAAGTTCAACCGCATTCTGCGCATGTCACTGTTTGAATTTGAATTGAATTTCAAAATTTGAATTTGAACGTCAAGATGGCAACGTCCATTTTTCAGTAGACGTGTTTTCATGATATTTCCTAGATTCGTGGAGAGGAAATCGAATTCAACGTAGTAGTAGTACAGCAATGAACTGATATCGGATATGTTAAAATATCACACAGTTTAAAAATAGTGTGTATACAGTTGGATTTACTCAACGATGGCAGCTGATACCACTGATTCACTTGGAAAACAGAAACAAGACTTTTATGCCGTTGCTCGAGGTCGTCAAACAGGAATTTATCGAGAATGGTCAACATGTGAAGCAACCATCATCAAATACGCTGGGGCACTATTCAAAAACGATTCGGCAGCATTGATGATGCGGTTCGGTTTATCACCGTGTCAGCAGGCTGTTTGTGTACAAATATACAAGTATTTGAACTGGAAGGACAGACCATGTCACCATCAGATTATGGTCATATGTGTGAAGCATTGTGTATGCCTAAAGCAACATCAATAGTAGTTAACAGGTCAGAAATACCTTCCGTGAAACGGAAACCCCAGTTTCAGATAGGGACGAAACTGTACCAAAGGTCTTGATGACTGATACACAGCAGAAGAACCAGACAGTGGCCTCCTGATTTTGTCACCAACTAGACAATGATCGCATGATCTAATGTGCATCGTGCAAGGCTTTGATACATTTCCAAGGTACCAACTTACCGCTCTATCAGGTAGCAACATTGACAGGAACAAAGCGCAACTTTACATGTGTTGCCTGCACCATAATTCCAGACGAACTGGTTAGATGGAGTGAGGGAAGGTGGATTGCACCGACATAGAAGACAAAAGTACATCATTCAATGTCAGACTTGAATGTTTAGAGGCCGCTCTATTTAACATCAGAGAGGACGAACTGGATATGGACAACAAACTTGATAGAATCATTCAAGCCCAACAGTTACTGTCTGCATCATACGAAAAATCCGCAGTGAACCTACCATCACAAATCGCTGACCAGTTAAAATCCTTCAAGTCGGAGATTCAAACTGAAGTAACCTCTCGAATCGGCGCTCTAGAAGACAAACTTCTAGTGTTTCTTAACAGTCAAAAAGAAGATGCTGCAAACGAGACCTCTAAGCTATTGCGTTCCGATATTTCCGACCTCAAGGAAAAGAGAGTTCAAGCAGAATCTCAATGCCGGGTTTATAGAAAATATATCCCTGTCACAGGAGCTTGCGACACACGACAACTGTGAGAAAATCCATTCTTTAATGCAGGTCGTTACAAAATGTAAGGACACAAATAACAAGCTTAAATCACAAGTCGAGCAACACATTGGGAAGGTGAATGGCCTCAAAATCCAAATGGAGGAACTCAACAAAACGGAATTAATCACAAAGCTGGATGCTCTTCAGTCGCAGCTTGAGCTTGTCACATCGTTTGTAACAAACGAATCAACCATAACAGAAGACAAGGACACAACGGAGTTGGACAACACACAACCACAACAGAATGTGACGTACTCGACCATTGTTTCTATGGGGGAAACCTCTAAAACTGATGTCCAGTCAACAAAGCCAGAGTTCAAGATGGATACACACAACAGCTTCAATCCACTTGTAGAAAATGATAACGATTCTGTAAAGGAATCACATCCAGCTCAAGAGCAGCAGACCCGACATACTTCTGGGAATCGAGTTTTACTCCTTGGTAATTCTCACCTGAATAATATACAAACCTCAAAACTTCTTGGAAAATGTGAAATATCAAAGTCCGTTGTATATACCATTGAGAGAGGAATAAATGCAGTCGACAGTAGTTCCGATACATATGACTGTGTGGTTGTACATCTCATAACAAACGATGTAAACAACAAGTCGACAAGTGAAGCTTTAAACAACATGTCTATGCTTATCGATGATGTGAAACGTAAATGGTCTGGGGTCAAGATTGTACTTTCCCTTGGAGTGTGTTGCAATAACACGGAGCAAAACCGTCTCGTATATCAGCTCAATGTCCAGCTACAGAACGTCTACCTTGAGGACCAGCAGATCACTTTTTGTGATAACAGTATCTTGTCAAACCGAGGAAGACTCCTTGACAAGTCTGCCAAACGTAACGGCATCCATCTATCTGATCAAGGTACGAAGGTTCTGGCTATAAATGTAAAATTAGCCATTAAACAGGCTCTCGACATGGCTGTTTTGCAAAGGGACGCCAGAAAGCAACAACAACTTCAATCTATGAACCATCAGAATTATAAACAGGGAGCGGCAAATCGGCCTAGGAATACAAGACACGCCTCGTTTCCTCGTCGTTACCGATATCAGAAACACACAAATTGCAGATCACATCGCGATTCCTCCAGTTACGAGTTGTCCGACTACGACTACGACTATAACTACGACAGATGTGATGATAATAGATACGAGTATCTGTACAATAAGCGGTATACCCCTCACCAGCACCATAGGCAAATGTATCACGATGATATGACCTATGAATATGATGCAGAATCCAGGAATGTCTACTACTTTGTTGACATGATAAATCAGGTACCTATCAAACGTTCGTGCGTTAATGTCGTTTTGGAACATTCAAAGTCTTTGTTCTCAAGATTTGAACAAGGTAAATGATAAGTTTTTTATTTCAGCTGTTAAAAACAGCGACATTTTTTGCGTCTCGGAAACACACTGTGGTCCGACATTTGACTTATCTGCTGATGGTTTTCAAGCTTATAATTATCATCGACCAAAGGCAAAGCGTGCAAAAAACTATTCTGGAGGACTGTGCATATATGTTAAGGACTCGTTAATTACTGGCGTATCTATGTTGGAAAAAACAGATAATTTCGTTTGGTTCAAAATCGACAAACTTTTCTTTGGATTGGTGGAAGACATTCATCTATGCTCAGTGTATTTCCCACCACGTAATTCATCTTATAGTAAGAGAATGGGGACAGATTATATCGGAAACTTATATAATTATATTTTAAAGTATTCATCGCTAGGAAATATCTTGATTGGCGGAGACTTTAATACAAGAACGGGTATATCCCCTGACTTTAATACTCATGACAATCATCACCAATCGTTTGATTGAAATGACGATTATGTACTAGATGATGTACCGTATAACCGTTTGAGTCAAAATGGTGCAACATGCCCTCGCGGACAACAACTATTGGACTTTTGTATAGCAAATCAATTGAGGCTGCTGCATGGAAGACTGTTTGGAGATTCTTTAGGCTGTTTTACTAGTCATCAACCTTTAGGTAGTAGTGTTGTTGATTATGCATTGATATCAAATGAACTGTTGTGTGGTAATAGTGTACAATCTTTCCAAGTTAAGCCATTGATAGGTCACCTATCAGACCATTGTCAAGTATCTGTACAACTAAAGTCTAACTATTACGACCATATCTGTAGAGCTCCTTCCAAGCTTGGCCCATTACCCAGTAAATTTATATGGGATGATAGCTCATCTCTCATCTTCCAGACTGAATTTGCCTCAAAGGCTTTGAAAGAACGTTTAAACAATTTTGTCATCTCCGTTTTTACACAGGATACTATTGACAAAGCAGTGGATGATCTTACAAATATCTTACATACTGCTACAGTAAGATCATTACGTAGAAAATGTATTATTAAAAATAAGTCCACAAAACTGAAGAAACCAAAATGGCTTGATTTACCCGTTTTTAAACTACAAAGGGATTTAGATAGAAAAGCAGAATTACTGAGTAAGTATCCAAGAGACCCTTATATACGTTCTTCTTGCAGGAAACAAGCCTATGTTTATGTGTACTATGATTGTCTTTTTGAATTTGGTGCTAATGCTGTTATATGGAAAATGGAATAGGTCTTTGGATTATGGACGCGGATATTCTCTAATGGACGACGGCTGGATTATAAATGACGGACTAGACGCTTGTAATTCTTGTTTCAGCCATCTGAAACTTTATCGCAAATGTAAGAAATACAAAAGACGTCAATTCCATGCAGATTTAATTGGTCAATTGAATGATTTACGGGAAAGTAATCCATCTGCATACTGGAAGCTGCTTAATGAAATTACTGATAAATCAAAGTCATCATTGACCGATAATTTTAGTCAAGTTACTGCTGAAGATTGGCTACAACATTTTACAAGTCTTAACAATTCTAACGGACCTGGCAAGGCTAATATTATGGATGACTTCTCGAAAATCAAGGCATCTTTTTCTTCTCTCGATTTTCGAATATCCGAAACAGAGATAATGCACGCTATTAAGAAGGTGAAGTAAAAAAAGTCGTGTTATCTGGACAATATATCAAATGAAATGATCAAATCTGGCCAATCTATTATCCTGTCTAGTTTACATAAAATGATTTATCTTGTATTTACATATTCTGTATACCCGAAGTCATGGTCTACAGGCTAGACTTGGAGTTTAAAAGATCCAAACAATTTTCGTGGTATTATTACTATTACTAGCTGTCTTGGTAAACTTTTCAATAGTGTCATAAACGCAAGACTTGACAAATATCTAGTTGAAAATAACATAATTCCAAGAGAACAGATTGGTTTCAGTTCAGAAAAACGTACCGTTGACCACATGTTTGTCATCAAATCATTAGTGGATAAATATACCAAGCAGCTCAAAAAGCCCTTACATGCATGTTTTATTGATTTTTCAAAGGCGTTTGATAGTGTCTGGCACGACGGATTGCTATTTAAAATAAGGCGGTGTGGTATTCATTCCTTGTTTTATAACATTATCAAAAGCATGTATAAGATTGTTCGTCTTCAAGTTAAGATAGGCAGTTTTTTGACGGATGAATTCTTGTCAGATGTTGGCGTGCGCCAAGGAGACAACCTTAGTCCCAACCTTTTTATACTTTTCCTACACGACTTACCTGAAATATTCAACAATAGTTGTGAATCTGCGAAGTTACAGTTTAGCAATTTGAGCTGTCTTTTATATGTTGATGACTTGGTATTATTATCAGAGTCTCGTATTGGTCTTCAAAATAAACTAAATGTGTATTGCAAAGACTGGAACTTAAAGATTAACTTAGCCAAGACTAAAGTTCTGGTATTTTCACCTTCAGGGAGGACTGTTACATGTAGTGTTAACATAGACGGTAATTTTATTGAACAAGTTCACTCCTACACATACTTAGGAACAGTTTTCGGTCAGTCCGGTTCATTTTCAGAAGCTAAGCAGCAATAAAGGTCTGAAATCTTTTTTCAACTTCACTAAGTCATTTGGAAACTTTCAGCCAAATATAGAGACGAGTTTACATATTTTTGATCATACCGTTAAACCAATTATCCTGCATGGTGCGGAGATCTGGGTGGTATTAATGGGAAGGAAGTTCTACAGAAAGGTACTGACTATTTTGTTAAACTATTGGATGAGGCGCCTTGTGAAAAGTTACATTTGCGATATTGTAACCATATTTTGAGAGTACATTCTAAGTCAAGTAATTTGGCAGTTAGAGGGAAACTTGGCAGATTGCCAATCTCCTTAAATATTGCCAGCATATATATTAAGTAATACTAGTCTACTAGGAGAAGCGTATGCATTATCATGCGATCTCCATGGACAGAATATCGACTCTTGGATAGGAGGAGTCGAAGCAATTCTTTCTCATTTATCACCAAGATTGTTTCCATCTCAGCTCGAAAGCTAAGTAATACAGTTTATCGATGCATCTCAAATCTATTCATTAAAAATTGGTCGTTATGCGTGAAAATTCCAAATCCCCTTACAGGTCGTTATGCGTGAAAATTCCAAATCTTCAAAAATCTATTTTAGAAAATCCTATTCAATTTCACGAAATTTATTCAGGTAACAAACTTAGAACTTACAAGCTTTTTAAAACACGTTTCGTTCTGGAACCATACCTTTACTCTGTCTGCAGTTCTGAATACCAGAGAGCGTTAACTCATTTTCGTATAAGTGCTCATGGTCTCAGTATTGAACGGGGCAGATATGGTAACGTGGATATTATTCATAGAAAATGTATTTTTTTGTGATGTAATTGAAGATGAAGATCATTTCTTAATTAGATGCCAAGCTTACGCTGATATTAGATTATCTTTTCTCCCATAACACACAAGACTGACAAATGCAGTTAAGATGATCAATACCGTCAAAGCAATGGTGAACATGTATGACAACTACAACGACACATTGAAATATTATACTCGGTATGCAAACATTAGTCGAACAATGGGAAAATGTACACTGTATAATACAATGTATAATATTCATTGTTGTAGCAGAGAACATGTGATTCCGGTGAATAGAACAGGCCCTAAGGTCTTGAAAGGAATCCGTATGGATAAATTAAAACAGTTACATGTACATCCCGTAATTTACAGATGTTTCATTACCGTTAGTTATCCAATTGTTTTGGACTAGCAAGAATAAATCCCCTTACAGGTCGTTATGCGTGAAAATTCCAAATCTTCAAAAATCTAAACACCTCAACAAAAGTAAGTTCCCCCCTAAACATTGGTTAATATTTTCTAAGATATTTATGCGATTGTAACGAGATTTCTCACAGATCATTAGTGTGACCAGTGCAACAATCAGTGAAAATGATTACCCCATAGATGGTGCTATGCCTGAATGAACATGAATTCAATGCAAGACGGTCGCATTTCAAAAATTGCAAAACAGATTATCAAAGACAGATTTTATTCAATCACGAACACATCCTAACAGTTAGAGCAAGGACAGTGATATCCAATCACACGGTTTGACTAGAGCAACAATCGGTGAAAATGATTACCCTTTACGTGGTGCTATGCCTGAATGAGCATGCATTGAATGTAAGACAGTAGCATTTCCATAAATTGCAAAACAGATTATTAAAGACAGATTTTATTCAGTAACGAACAAATCCTAACCGATAGAGCAAAAACAGTGATATCCGATCACACGATTTGACCAGAGCAACACTCAATGAAAAAGATTACCCTGTACGTGGTGCTATGTCTGAATGAGCATGCATTGAATGCAAGACGATAGCATTTCCATAAATTGCAAAACAGATTATTAAAGGCAGATCTTATTCAATAACGAACAAATCATAACCGGTAGAGCAAGACAGTGCTATCCAATCACACGGTTTGACCAGAGCAGCAATCGATGAATATGATTACTGTGTAGGTGGTGCTATGCCGTAACCCTGTCAGGCCTGGAAGGTCATTATAGCCCCACCTACCAAACTTTCTCTCTTATCTCCGGAGCAACAACAAAATAAAAGCAGACTTTTTACACGTAGTTTGTCAAATTGGGGTGATTTTGAACGTAATTGCATACTCCCAGAGCAGAGGATCATGGGTTAATCATTGGGACTTTTGGGACCTTTCCAGGTCTGGGGGCTACGTTTGAAGAAAAATGATGAAAACATCACTTTTCTGGTACCTCACATGGCCGCCATCTTGGATTTACCCATGATCCTCTGTTCGGGGGAAATGCAAATACAATGTACGTTCAAACTGACCCCAATATGACAAACTAAAAAGTCTGCTTTTATTTTATTGTTGCTCCGGAGATAGGAGAGAAAGTTTGGTAGAAGGGGCTATAATGGCCCTCCAGGCCTGACAGAGTTAAAGCATAGCACCACCTACACGGTAAGCATATTCACCGATTGCTGTTCTGGTCAAACCGTGTGATTGGATAGCACTGTCTTTGCTTTAGCGGTTAGGATTTGTTAGTTATTTAATAAAATCTGTCTTTGATAATCTGCTTTGCAATTTATGGAAATGCTACCGACTTGCATTCAATGCATGCCCATTCAGGCATAGCACCACGTACAGGGCAATCTTTTTCCCCGATTGTTGCTCTGGTCAAACCGTGTGATTGGATAGTACTGTCTTTGCTCCACCTGTTAGGATCTGTTCGTGATAGAATAAAATCTGTCTTTGATATTCTGTTTTGCAATTTTTGAAATGCGACCGTCTTGCATTGAATCCATGCGCATTCAGGCATAGCGCCACCTGCAGGGTAATCATTTTCACTGATTGTTGCGCTGATCAAACTGATACTCGTTACAATCGCATAACTATCTTAGAAAATGTTAGCCAATGTTTAGGGGGGAACTTACTTTTGTTGAGGTGTTTATTTTAGAAAATCCTATTCAATTTCACGAAATTTATTCAGGTAACAAACTTAGAACTTACAAGTTTTTTAAACCACGTTTCGTTCTGGAACCATACCTTTACTCTGTCTGCAGTTCTGAATACCAGAGAGCGTTAACTCGTTTTCATATACGTGCTCATGGTCTCAGTATTGAACGGGGCAGATATTGTAACGTGGATATTATTAATAGAAAATGTATTTTTTGTGATGTAATTGAAGATGAAGATCATTTCTTAATTAGATGCCAAGCTTACGCTGATATTAGATTATCTTTATTCACCACTGCTAGTAAAATATCAGTAAACTTTATCACTTTGTCAGATGTTGATAAATTTATATGGTTATTGAGTAATGAAAATCATACATTAACCTGTGATTTGGCAAAATTTGTATATGAAGCAGTGAATATACATTGTAACGAAAAATAACTCACCTCGATAAAATACTTTACAATCAGATATATAGCTTGGAAACCGTTATTATGATTTGTATATGTTGTTGTTAAATCTGTGTTCTCTTTACGGGAGGGTGGGTAAATCATTATTAATCAGGGATCTGTCTATTCATTGATTGGGAGGTGCATTGTCAATCTTATAAGCAAAACCTCAATATTGTTGTAACCATTATTATAAATTCAATTGCTCTTTATAAGGCGCTGAGATCAGCAATAAAGATTCTATTCTGTGGGGAAAGAAACACAACGGTTTTGTTGACAAAATCCGTGTTTGAAGGCACATCCCATCTAATTAAAGGAGTCATTAGGTGGGTGTCATAGTGCTGGAGATACCAAATCATATTATTTTTCCGATAAAATCCTGTTCGTGCCTCTGTCTCAATTCTCCACACCGTGTGCGGTGAAAGATCTCGAGCGACTGACGTCCTATTTGTTTCTTTCCGTTTCGCCCTGACCCTGTGATTCGAGCTAAGGAGTCCGGTTCGACAACAACCAAAAAAATGGATTCCTTAGCCGACGTTCTCAGACTATATTCTTCACTGTTCCACAGGTGCATCAGTATTGATTTCCGGCTTTGCGATTCGCGTCGGAACCTCACATTACTGCAATTTTGCCCAACTAAACAAGCCAGAGAGCGAGGGTTTGATTCTAAAAAGCCAGGGTTCGATAGGAAAGTGTGAGATTATGTCAAATCCTCGCTCTTACGATCAATGAGCCATCAGATCGAAAGAGCGATGGTTTGATACGAAATATGTTTTTCTACTTTTCAACTCACTGGAAAAGAGATGCGAGAACTCTAGTGGCCTCATATCATTGGGCATCAATAATCAACACAGCACCTCGTTTCGGTTATAGCTTTGAGAATGTAGCACATATTCTTTCTACCCAAAATCAAAAATAAAGATTTTAACTAGCAATTCTTCATCTGAAACTCAAATATTAGTTTAAATTATGTTCGGCGTCAGAATTAACCTCTTCTGAAATGGAATTTCAAGTTTGTTTCTATTCCAGATGCTGATATACTATCTCATTAATAAGGAGAAAAGTATTTGTCCATCGGTAAAGGTTTGTTTGGGGTTGGACGGTTTAGAGGGAGCACCAAAAACGCTCTCCCCATCGGTAGTGAGTTATATGTAATTTGGACTTACCTTCCCTCGTCTTCGGACATGTTCTCCCATAAAACACAAGACTGACAAATGCAGTTAAGACGATCAATACCTTCATTGCCATGGTGAAGATGTATGACAACTACAACGACACATTGAAATATTATACTCGTTATGCAAACATTAGTCGAACAATGGGAAAACGTACACTGTACAATACAATGTATAATATTCATTGTTGTAGCAGAGGACATGTGATTCCGGTGAATACAACAGGCCCCATGGTCTTGAAAGGAATCCGTATGGATAAATTAAAACAGTTACATGTACATCCCGTAATTTACAGATGTTTCATTACCGTTAGTTATCCAATTGTTTTGGACTAGCAGGAATAAATCCCCTTACAGCGAATAATATGTTGTCAGCTTCCTGTGTGAAATCAGTCAAATCAGTAAAAACGGCCGATCATTTCAAAATAGTTCAAACCGAACAATTTCCAAACTAACATGAGGCACACCTAAAAGGTGCAACAGCCCCTCAGCCAGACAGCTTTAGTCAGTGTATATTGGTACACAATGAATGGAAAATGCATATGTAAAAACCTGAAAGATTTGGATGAATGCAGAAGATGCTTTAGCAGTGACTTGTAAAAGATTAAAATGTGGTAAGTTCAGTGTGGGGCGTTGGATGAATTGGAGAACTATAATAAATAGTTTGACATATTACGTGCGAAAAATATGGCAGGAGTTAACCATACAAATGAACCTTTCTGGACTGTATGTTGTTTGTATTGTTGCAATAGTCATAAAACTGTACATGTATAAGCTATCATTGTTGTATAAGTGGTGTAGGCAGGTTTGGAAATCAGGTCGGGGGGGGGGGGATACATAAGGGCCTGGAGCGGTATTTGTAGGAGCAAGTACAACTCCAGTTACTCTTACTTTGCGGGGGGTGCATATTTCCTCACCCCCGGTTATGCACTTATGTATGTATCAGTAACTTTAAAACAAAATTTTTGTTAGCATAAGCTGCAAAAGTAAGCTTATCAGCCTGATGAATTAGGTCGAAATGACAGTAGGTGCTAAATACAAGGATTTCAGACTAAAATCAAGGGGAGTAACTGAAGAAAACGTCGAATCAGCTCAAAAACAGTTTGTGCACATCTACACATGGTACCGACCAGTATGTACCAAATTTCAAAAGAATCCATCGAAAAGCCTGAGACGAGTTGCGTTCACGAGGACAGTATGTGTCAAATATAAGATTTCAGACCAAAATCAAGGGAGTAACTCAAGAAACTGTTGAATCAACTCGAAAAAAGTTTGTGCACATGTGCACTCGGCAGGTGTACCTAATTTCAAAAGAATGCAATGAAACCCCTAGAAGTTTCGTTGACGAGGACTGTAGGTGCCAAACAAAAAGTATTCTAGACTAAAATCAAGGGCGGATAACTAAAGAAAACGTTGAATTGGTTCGGAAAAAGTTCGTACACATCTACACATGGTACAGATCATGTGTACCAAATTTCAGAAGAATCCATTGAAAACTCTAGGACGAGTTGCGTGGACGAGAAAAAATTAACGGACGGACGGACGGACGGACGGACGACGCCATACCATAATACGTCCCGTCAAATTTGACGGGCGTATAAAAACAAAAGGCTTCAAGCCATTCTTGCTTTGAACCCTAATAATAATCAGAACAATAATAATAGTCTTCCGATTTTCAGTGGGAGCCAAGTAATATAGAGTTTTTGATAGGAATACGAAGCTGCGCATCTAAAACCCCTCGGCTCTGTGTGCCAGCCATTCACAATCTATTCAATTTGAACCATAAATGTACTGCTTTGAAAATATCAGGAACATCAAGCAGTCAAGTGACAAATATACAGATTTAAAAAACAACTTGTAATCAGAAATGGCTGAAAAGTTTTCCGTCCAATCAGAGAAACTGGCAGTCATTACTTGTCTCTTGGTGTATCTATGACGTATACCAAGCAAACTGAATACTTGAACAGTATCAAGGGATATATAGATCAATGATTTTACATAAATTGAAAAAGGCTGCTAAGGTTTCCATCCAATCATAGAAAACGGTTCGGTCATTCATTTTCAGTCTCTTGATGTACTGATGATGTATACAAAGTCTTGCATCAAACACTTGAACAGTACCAGAGGTATAATTAAAGATGGCAATAAAGTTTTCCACCTAATCAGAGAAATTGGTTCTCATTAATTGTAAGTTTCTTGATGTATCGATGATTTGTAGTTTCATATGAAGCACTAAAATGGTATCAGATAGAGATCATTAATGATTTTGCATAAATTAAAATGGTCGCCAAGATTTCCGCCCAATCAGAGAAACCAGTTCTGTCATTCATCGAAGGTCTCTTGATGCAATGATGATGTATATCAAATTTTACATCGAGCACTTGAACGGTATCAGAGATAGAGATCATTAATGATTTTGCATAAATTAAAGATGACTGCCTATCCTTCCCGTCATTGAGAGGAACTGATGTGGTTATTCACTGCAAGTCTCTTGATATATCGATGCTGTACACCAAGTTTCATATAGAACACTTAAATGGTATCAGAGATATACATCATTAAAAATTTTGCATAAATTAAAGATGGCCGCCAAGATTTCCGCCCAATCAGAGAAACCAGTTCTGTCATTCATCATAAGTCTCTTGATGCATCGATGATGTTTACCAAATTTTACATCAAGCACTTGATCAGTATCAGAGATAGAGATCATTAATGATTTTGCATAAATTAAAAATGGCCGGCCATCCTTCCCGCCTCTCAGAAGAACTGATGTGGTTATTCATTGCAAGTCTCTTGATACATCGATGCTGTATACCAAGTTTCGTATAGAACACTTCAATGGTATTAGAGAAATACATCATTAAAGATTCTGCATAAATTAGAGATGTCCGCCAAGGCTTTCACCCAATCAGGGGAACTGGTTTGGTCATTCCTTTACAGTTTGTTGATGTATCGATAATCTATACCAAGGTTTACACTGAACAGTGAAATTGTTTCCGAGGTACATGTACATAAGATCCATGGTTTCGCATAAATTAAAGATGGCCGCCAAAGCTTCCACCCAATCGAGTCCAGCGTCAATAGGATTCTGGGTCACGATCATATGGATGTGCACGGCAAGTTTGGTGTGCCTAGGATAAGACGTTCTAAAGATATCTTGGTAACGAGAAAGCTGTGATGGTTTCGCATAAATTAAAGATGGCCACCAAATTAAAGATGGATCCAGCAATCCTGCATACCAAATTTCAAGTCTCTAGAAGCAACGGTTTGGCTTCTAGACCGGTCACAAGAATTGTTGACGAATTTTACGTGACGTTGCCATGGAAACCGCAAAATTCATCATAAATTACCCAAATTCGATAGGCTTGTAGCTGACTACCCAACAGTCCTGTATACCAAATTTGAAGTCTCTAGAGCAGACGACCGACCGGACTTACTTGCCGACGACAAGACCCCACATCCTTATAGGCTGAGGGGTAAAAACCTAAGTTGTTCCACCTCTCAGCAGCGACTAATTTCAAACGCAGCAGGAAGATCCATACTGCTTAATTTACAATTGTCCTACCTCTCTGCAGCTGATATGAATTAATTGTGTTCAACAGTCAATCCTGGATTATTATATATCTATATATGTTACTGTGAAATGGGATGTATGGAAATTTCTGTCTGGTCGATCTGTGTTATTAAGATCCATAGACAGATAGTTGTATTGCACTCTTATGCCCGAAGGCTAACTGCATCCCCAATACATATTAAAAACACATACAAATATTAATAAAACCACATCTTCCTTGCTGAAGACAAACCTATGAACGCATACATGCTACAGCATCCATGCTAATCATGACCAATATAACTCATATAATATAGGCCTCTAGTCTAGTCTGTAGGTTACAGCGACAGAGATGATAATTCAAATACATAACTAATTGGCAAAGTCAATACATATTACAATCGTTTACTCATAGCATCACATTTGTGAATATATTCGGCCACAGCGTTTATCGCAGTGTGCACAGTACAGCTCATAATAAGCTTTAATACGCCAATATTAGCATTAAAACTGACAAGTGAGAAAATAGGTCTTAGCGTATTAAACAGTGACAGTGTCTCCGACTGAAATCTGGTGCACTCTAGTAGGAAGTGTGTGTCATCATCAAGACGATTACAGACCCTACAAATTCTATCCTCAACTGGAAGTCCACAATATTTTCCTCTTAAAATTTGTAAATTATGGGCACTGATTCGAAACCTGAACATTGAAGCACGGTGACTTCTGTTAGGTATACCCATTACTGTGTTTTCAACTATAGCTTCTGATTTAACCGGTATGTTCTTAATCTACTGACTTCAGAAACCTTTTCTTTCGAAATATTGCTATATTTATCCTTTCTTGAAATGTCTTAATAAAGAATTTGGGGCTTTACAACTTTGATTTTCCCATACATGGCCACATCCTAGGGCAGATAACATTTTTCGCAAAAACGATAACCAGTTTTGTGTAATTGATACCCTATCGGTCTCAATCTGTTTCTTATATGTTCTATAGAGTAACGAGGTTTGATCTGATGACAAGCTGTTAGTGTACTTCAGGATGCCATAAATTTTGACAGGTACTCTACCAAGTTCTCCAAGTACAGCTAAATTTGCTGCTCTAGAATGTACACCCAACAGTTGTCTACAGAACTTAATATGAACAGATTCGGTTTCATTGTTCTTACAAAGTATAGGCTCTATTACATCCGTGCGGTGTTGTCTGTTGACATATCCAATCCACACTTCTGAACCATAGAGGAGTATGGGCTGTATGCAACTCTCAACTAATTTACACGCCAGGTTAATTGTGAGTTCTTTGGGATTACTGGCATTCTTCAGTGCAAATATTGCCTTCTTGACCTTACAGGCCAGGTTATCAATTGTCTGATTGAATAGGCCATTGCTATGTAACATGACACAAAGGTATTTACAACTTCACACACTCAATTGAATTTTGGTTAATATGGAAGTTGTGGTTAGCAGTCTTGTTGCTACCAAAAGTGACAATTTTAAGTCTTCTTTACATTGACCGATAAACCCCAGTCAAAGATGAACGCACTGATCCAGTTTTTATCCAGTTTTGACTGTAGCTCATATTTATCTAACGACAGTAACACAATATCGTCTGCATATGCAAGGAAATTCACTGGCTCATTGCACAACTTTGGGGATTTTTTAGTGCCATTATCTAAATCTAAATTAACGAGCAGATCATTTATATATATATTAAATAGCATAGGGTTTGGAACATTGCCTTGGTGGACACCTTTTAATATAGGAAAGCTACCATTCATACATGATGTGGAATTAACTCGAGACTGGCTGAGAAGATACATTTGCCTTATACAGTAATATATATATTAGTGATCGTTCCATTGATCGTTTTTTCAATAGTCGCGATTTTTCTTCAATTTTCTCAACTGAAAAACGATCATTCGTGAATCAGTCGCGAGGATATCGAGAAAAGAAATGAGAGAAATCGATTGAGCCTTTTCTGAAGAAAAAAAAACATTCTCTCACGATATGGTTTTTGAATCGATTACCTATACGCGATCCATTCTTGATCGCAAATTTTCAATCGCGAGGGAATCGGGTTTTTTTAAGGTGAGAGGGAATGGTGAGGCGGAGTGATATCTGACACATAGGCTGTGTTGCCGTCATACGCCGCTCGACCCGCGAACTGGGAACTACATTCAATGTTGGTTGCGGATTTGCCGATGGAAAACATATATTACTATACTGCATAAATGCGTAAGATAACCGCATAATATATATGATTCACGATGTATAGTCTCCTACAATCCGAAGTAGGGCGTATGCTGGAAATATCTATAAACATACCTGTGTAATGCTTCCTGTGACGTCCGCGCTCAGATTTACTCTGGCGAAGCGTATATGACAAAATTACATGTTTTATTTAATAATCGCGTGAGCCGACAATGTGTTAATGTTCAGTCAATCCCTTCATACGTCCGATAATTCCCTCATATATTCATGCAAATTGGTATAAACAATACAAGATGATATTCGCAATATTTTGTTTTTGTAAATACTGGGTATAGGTCATAAGTGGATTTGAGTTCGTCGCATTATCAGAATGATTATGGCACAGACTTGACAGAGGTATGAATGGGCGCATGGCGATAACCCAGAACAGATTAGCCCTTCAGCCGAGAATTTCTACATGAATTAATGTGAAAAATAGTGTAATTAAATATGTATATTTTGTTATAGTAAAACATATATTAGGAAACGGTTTCCATTCATGTTTTGGTACAGTTTTTGAACTATTGAGATGTGAATAAGTTTAAAAAATTACCATCAAGTTATTTTTATCGATTATAAAAATATTCGCGCCAGTGATTTCATATGCATATCACAATGGTGATTGAATCGCATATAACGATTGGATTCGCATATGTACAATACTTTTTATTTTAATTTTACATTTTGACAAATGAACTACGAATCATTCCAAAGGGAAGCTCAAGCCAGAAATCACCTGAATCTAAGTTCATCTCATACTGGATTAACCAAGCTTGCAAGAGAGAAAAAAATTCTCGTCCGAGTACGATCATCGTTTTCTTCGCAAAGCTAAAGATTAAATGTGGGATTTGAAAACCTGTCGGACAGAGAAAGACGTTTTATTTTCATATTTTCTATTAATGCAGTCATTTCTCATATAGTATCATACACGGTGAGGGACGTTGTTTGATTCTTCAGCAAACAAATCACGTGACCTGAATTTTACAGGTCTTTTGAAACACATCTTCGCGTCGTCAAAGTTTTCTTTTTAGCCACATGCGAGACCTTGATCATCTCGCCAACCAAACCGTGTTCCGCCTACTTTCAGTGTTTTCCATGCTGCAATTACCAGGCTTGTGGGGTATTTGAAGGTGAATAAATACGTGTATTTTCAACAAATTGTGAAAAATAGTCAATATCATTATTTTCTTTGAATCATTTCTTTTATATATATTTTCCCCTTTGTATTTATTAATTTTCATAATTTGTTTAATATATACGTATTCATCTACCATCAAATATCCCCAAAGCCAGGCAACTGTGGTGTTTTGCACTTAGGGAGCCGCACAAAAAAAATCTCCAACCCAGGGAGCTGCAGAAAAGACTAATTCACACAACCAAACAAACAAGCAAGAAAATAATGACAGTTGTAAACACTTTTACAAATAGCCCGCGCTATATATTAACTAAGTGCTTTCGAAGACCCAAAAGCCCCGTACGACCCTGTATGTTATATTCAATACAGCGCCGTCTATCTACAAAAGGACAATGGTGATCCGAGGACAAAAAAGAACGACGCGAACAGCGAAAATCTGACGAATCAACTCAAAATTTCAGCACGCACAGATGCCAAAAACGTTCACAAAAAATACTACACAAGAAATCTGGAATAATACCAGCTTCAAACCACAGAAATACTCAAAATAATACACGAAATTGCAAGTGCAAATGACTCAATCCTACCATATCAAGGCCTGTGTGCCGTACAAAATAAATGTAAATATGAAGTTATAATTATATGTATATATATCGTTCACCATTATTCTTATGTATGTATATATATATATATTTCAATTTCTTTCAATATCCTCATCGAATCTATATAACCGCCAACTGAACTGAAACAAACTAGTTTTACACAAGGCAAAGAAGAAAGGAAAAGGAAGAAGAAAAAATGATCGAACTTATAGTCTGACTGAAGTGTATATGATATAGAAACTCGCACGTGTATGCGGGTCAGTCAGGCTGAACCTTGCCGCACTACTTTCGACTATAACCCACAACCGTTTTTTTTTTTCAATCGCTTATATTTTCTCGATTAAAAATTCATTGAATCGCGATACCGCTTTTCATTCGAGAAAAGTTTCTCGATTGAAAAACGATTTCCAACAGAAAACAAAAACATTCGAACAGCGATCGCGAATCAATCGTTTATTTTGAAGAGAAAAAAACATTCCCTCGCGCCTTGGAAAATCGCGACTTCGAGAAAATTTGACGAAATAAACGATTCATTCGCGAACGATAATTGGAAACGGTTCCTTACCAGAAATGCCAGCCTTTTGCAATTTCAACAAGAGGCCGTCGTGATGACAGTCAAATGTTTTATTGAAATCAATAAAACAAGCATATAGCTTGTTTTTCTTATTAGCATATTTATCAATCAGTGTTTTCATTACAAATATATGGACCAATGTCCCACTTCCTTTCTTAAAGCCCAATTGAGCATTAGAAATCAGGTTATTTCGGTCAGCGAAGTCCACAATTTTATTATTCAAGATTGAACAAAAGAGTTTACCTATACAACTGTGTAAAGTGATACCCCTATAAATATTTGGATCAAGGGAGTTTCCACTTTTATGAATAGGGATTATTGCCCATTGGACCATTCCTTAGGGAAGTGTTCAATTAATAAAATTTTGTTTAATATTTTTAACAGAAATATGTCGAAATGTGAGAATGCAGCCTACATGTATATCAAATCATTAGATATACACTCATCTCCATATGATTGATTTGTTTCTAGAGTCTTTAACAGCATCATTCACCTCCTTCACACTAACAGGAAAATTCAGAACAGATAACGGTGATTGGCTTTCCAAGTGAGATGATTCTTTCTCAACTTCGGACTTCCTACTGTCAGATATAGCCTGTATTATCACTTTGAAGTTTCTTATAATGCTCAAACCATTTACTTGATATCTAATTGGTTTGTGCAGCTGTCAGAGTTGGACTGCTTCAGTTTATTGACATTACTCCAGCAAGCAGAAGGATCATCTTGTGCAGAGTTTAGCTCATTCAGGAGCTCTTGTCGATACGTTACTTTACTCTTTTTGGTTTTATTTCTATATTGATTTTGTTTGCTAAAATATTTAGCTTTGAATTTTGGGGTCAAATTGTTTCTGCTAAATGCAACGTTGAGGCTAAGGAGCTCTCTGTGTACCGTCTTTGTCATACTAGGGTTTGTTGGTATGTCTGTTTTTCGACGAAATCTTGGTGGGTAAATTTTTTTGTATATCCGCAGCTTGGATAAGTAGTTTAGTGAACTGATCCATGCAGGTGTCAGCATCAGACTGGTCAATGGTTTCTAGTATATTAGATGTATTCACCAAGCCGAAAACAGAATTACAAAGTCTGAACTTTCGTGTCTGTCCCATATGTATTTGGGAGGCAAGGGATAAGTGTTATTGCTCAGTGTGGAAACGCGTGTTTCATATCTTCGCAGGCCAGTTTAAGTTTAACAGATATTGGTTTGTGATCAGACATACAATACAATGGGTGCACTTTCATTTCCAGTACAGACTCCAATAGGGAGACATTCACTATAATATAATCGACTACACTATTAACTTGTTATTTTATGCATGTGAATTCACCAAATAGATATCCTACAGATTCACCATTTAGCTTTCTACATTGGTACGATAAACAGATATCTGTAAGCCTTCTATCTAATGGTATATCAATTGGGTCTCCATGGTGTACGCTTTTATAAAATATATAGTTTATTGTGGTTATCTTGTATATGTATTGATACAGAAGACAAATTGACACGGGGTTGCAAAGTCTGCCGCAAAGGCGATAGCTATCCTCAAGAGGTACATCGCTGACATAAAAGTCAGGTACAGGCACATGAGCAGCATCCCCATCATGACATATAAAGTCTGACACGGTGCCAGTTCGTGCGTTTAAATCTCCCACATAATTATATCACCCCTACCCCTGTAAGTATCATTTTCAAGAGAATCAAACAACTGTGCACTGAATTCCTTACCAAATGAACTACTATCTGGAGGTACACTGTAAGAATTGGCGACATGTTTAACGTCTCAAAATGAAACATGATTTTGTTCCAACTTTTGGAACATGTGAGAACGTACATATTTCAGTTTTAAACGACTTCATTTGAAGCACGTGTCATCCTCATATGTGTTAATGATGTCTCCATATGAGACATGTCACCGTTAAACACGTGTCCGTTTAAAACATGTGACCTCCTGCACAGTGAAACGTGTGTTCTCTCAATCTGAAACATGTTACCGCCGACTACATGTTTCAAAATGAAACGTCTAAGCCCAAACATGACTTTGTCTCAACTTTTGCGACATGTCGCAAGCGAAACGGGTTCGAACAAGTCTCAAACTTGGATGTGTTTCAAAATAGTCTATCTCTCATTACATGTTTCATCATATCGCCAGATCGCCTATGAAATAAACAGAAATACACAAAACATTTATTAAATTCAATTTGCATCAGTTTTTATTCTCTTATCTTCAATGGAAGTCAAACTCAGGTATGAACAAACAATAACCATAGGCTACAGGCAGGAACATATATAACAGACTTGCTCCTCGGGTTAACAATGAATATGAAAATTCCAGACAGATACAAGTACGGTACATCATAATTTCTGATGTGAACCAATTTATCATACCGTGCAAATTGTTCATGACAATAATGTGCTGAAGTTTTCGTGGACTCTATCACTGATTCACCCCGAATGGTACATTTACATTCAGATATTAACCAAAATAATAATTTAATTAAGTTTCCACATCGGTCTGTTGACATGACCCCGCCTAATCCAGCACACATGAAGCAGCTCTCAACAGGGGTACTATGTTACAAACATATATCGACCATCCTTGCATGAATTTCTGTTACTTGAAAATGATTTATCTGCTCGCGGTAAATATCTCTGCCCAGACAGTCGTTGTGAAATTCCTTTCAGTTTCGGGGAATGGAATACGGATCGCAGATGATTATTATTATTACCCAAAGTTGTTGTTTGTCCCTACCCAAAGGATCATTGGTAAATTTAAAGTGGCGGTTATGTGGGGTACCAGAAAAGTGGTGTTTTATATTTTTCTTGGAGATTTTTTTTTTGTGGAGTGCATGAACTATTTTATTTCTCATTAGATAATTCTTCCCTAATGTACCATGTAGTTTACTTCGAAGAACGTAGCACAAATAAACAAAATAGAAAATCTGGCCTAAAATTCAACCAAAAATTTATATTTAGAATATGACGTAACTGTGAAGTGTTGAAGGATTGGATTTTTGGAATTTTGCACTTTCTAGCAGAGCGGACCCCAATATATATTGTAGGGGCTTTTAGGCTCAAGAAGTAAAAAAATATTACGCGGCAGGCCTCAAATACACTAAGCCTGGAAGGGTTATATTATGATGCAAATAATTCGATTAAATTCGTCGGTCTGTTTATTCTCAATACCGACAGATATATTTACGATCGCTGAAGACCAGAAATAAATTTGATGAAGCCAATGATTCCATGCATCAGACAGCATTATCCGTCTTTTATACTGTGTTCCTTGAGACATGTCGCTTTTGCGAATCGGTTGTACGTGTTTCGGCTTTGATGTTTCAAACAGCTATTCGGGTCATTATAGTGAAACGGCAACGCAAGTGAAACATGTCACAACCCTCAAATAGCTGTATTCTTAAGTCTATGAGACATTGTTTCATGGAAAAACTGGGTGAAACATGCAGTATTATGAAGCATCTCACATGTTACCCATCTCAAAATGACACGTTAAACATGTAACAGTATTTTCGTTATTTTGGGATAACACTAACTTAGAATAGCACAAATTCTAGTGCTGAAAATTTGAAACTTTTCAGCACTAGAATTTGTGCTATTCTAAGATAGTGTTATCCCAAAATAACGAAAATACTGTTATACGATCACTTTCTAAATGATAAAAAATATATGTTAATCATGTAACCTCTTTTTGCAGTGCAGGGGAAAAAACGACCAAACCAGAGTTATCTTCTCCTAAATGGGCCCGAAGATGTTCTAAAACTACTAATCCCCCCTCCCCCGGATAATTGTGACTGAAGTGCCTTGAAATTCTTCCTTCATGGGTCCAAATTTATCGGGAATAGTTTTAAATTGCAAACTTCTTCCCGTTGTTTGTTTTATCTGACCCCAGCACAGTCTTCATGGATTGTCAGTTTCACATCCGTCTCTCTTTTTCGACAAAAAACGTTAATTAGCACCGGTAATTGCGCGTTTGGCACCCACAACTTCAAGCAGTTTCATTGATACAATAACTTACGCATCGATGAAGTCACCTTTTTTGCAGAGGTGTTAGAAGTTGACTTTGACTTAAACTGACAAGAAGATTATCTAAACCCCAATGGTTGAGTAAGATTTCTTCCTTCTTTTTTGTCTCTTTGAAAGAGTTAGAAAGGTGAAAATTGTGAAAATGATAACCCTAAAATCTTTTCTGAAAATGCACCAAAGTGCGTAAAATGAAGTGTAAGTTTTGAAAATGTTGACCCCCGATATGCCCCCCAAGCTCCCCCCCCCCTTTCAAAATGTTGAATTGTTCCCGACGCACCTGAATCAGTGAGAGGGTTGTTTTAGTGTCGGATAGAGCTGTACGGCCCATGGAGTGTTGTGGTCCCGGACTAGATATGTAAATTCAATAAGAGGAAGCATGGCGCGTACTCTGAGGATCAAATCCTGGGACGGAATGCCTGGAATATCTCTAGGCTCTGACACTGTAGCATGTAGTGCTGTTTTTGTTTAGACATCGATTACGCCTACGCCAACTCCAAATCTGACCAAGTGTAAACAATTCAAATATGAAGCATTTTCATTGGGTGGCGCAACTCGACTGACAGGCTTGTTCATTTTAAACTGATTGCACTTCGTTGGTGACATGCACACGCCCGCCACTTTACCGAGCACGTCACTCCGCTATCGATTTCAACTCCGCTGGGAGATCTGGATTGATTTAGTCCGAAGTGTCAAAAGTTGAAGACGGGATCTTCCAGATATTCTCTCCCAGGATTTGATACTCAAAGTACATGGTGAAGGAATGAATTAATACATGAATACTTGCTAATGCACAGTTAGCTTAAGCTTTTTGTATGATGTGTATGTACGTGTACCTGTACAGTTGCCCCTTTAGCCCTCGGGTCAAACTGGCCAATACAATACTATTCTAATCTATTCTATTCTACATGAGTTGTGTGAGATTAATATCACACTTGTTTGAGTATTCCAGAACAGACAACCACTACATCATATGGACCATACTATCACAGACCAACCAGTCAGAAATTTCCACACATCCCATTTGACAGTAACATATGTAGATATATAACTGTCCAAGATTGACTGTTGAACACAGTTAATTCGTATGAGCTGCAGAGAGGTAGGAAAATTGTTTAATTTACCCAAAGGAATTGCCCCCACGACCATGCAGGATGTCGTATTCACGGGGATGAAATGCTCTCTCCAACAATAATGAATATTATACATTGGTTTATACATTATACTTTTTCCCATTGTTCGACTAATGTTTGCATACCGAGTATAATATTTCAATGTGTCGTTGTAGTTGTCATACATCTTCACCATGGCAATGAAGGTATTGATCGTCTTAACTGCATTTCTCAGCCTTGTGTGTTATGGGAGAACATGTCCACAGTCGAGAGAAGGTAAGTCCAAATTACATATAACTCAATACCGGTGGAGGTAGCGTTTTTGGTGCTCCCTCTAAACCGCCCAACCCCACCCAAACCGACCTCTACAGATGGAAAAATACTTTTCTATTTATTAATGAGATAGTGTATCAGCATCTGGCATAGAAACCAGTTTGAAATTTCATTTCGGAAGAGGTTAATGCTGAACGCGAACATAATTTAAACTAGTATTTAAGCTCCAGACCAAGCATTGCTATAGTTAAAATCTTTTTTATTACTTTGGGTAGAAAGGATATGTGCTAACTTCTCAAAGCTGTAATCGAAATGAGGATCTGTGTTGATTAGTGATGCCCAATGATATGAGGCCACTAGAGTTCTCGCAGCTCTTTTCCAATGGGTTGAAAAGTAGAAAAACATATTTCGCATCAAACCATCGCTCTTCCCATCTCATGGCTCATTGATCGTAAGAGCGAGGATTTGACATAATCTCACACTTCCCTATCGAAACCTGGCTTTTTAGAATCAAACCCTCGCTCTCTGGCTTGTTTATTGGGGCAAAATGTCCGCAATATGAGGTTTCGACACGAATCGCAAAGCCGGAAATGAATACTGATGCACCTGTGGAACAGTGAAGAATATACCTTATATACGAGCCTAACTTACAGAATCTGCTCTGCTCTGACTTTCGGCCTCGCGTTCAGTTGAAACTCGAAAGCGAAAGAGTAAGGTTTTGTATCGGACCCTCACATGGTCGAGCTGTTTGCTCCATTGTAAAAAGAAATCGAAAAATCAAGGATTCGATACGAAAGTACGAGAACTCGAGTCGCCGTGTCCGTCTTCCATAGTTGATCTATGGTGTTCTATTTGGGCCAAGTTTGCGTCGCGTGGCGACTTTTAGAAACTCGCCACTCGCCACGCGCCGTGGACCTCTCCGGCGCGCGGCGACTGGCGACTTTCTGCTATCTCTTAACCTGCAAAAACTCGCCAGTCGCCACCCGCCGTAAAACACGGCGAGTTTCGCTCTATCTCTTAACCTGGAAAAACTCACCACTCGCCGGATGAACCATGGCGCACGGCGACTGGCGACTTTTGACTGTAGTGAAACTCGCCACTCGCCACGCGCCGTGGACATCACCGGCGCGCGGCGACTGGCGACTTTCTGCTATCTCTTAACCTGCAAAAACTCGCCAGTCGCCACGCGCCGTAAAACACGGCGAGTTTCGCTCTATCTCTTAACCTGGAAAAACTCGCCGCGCGCCACTTGCCGGACAAACCACGGCGCGCGGCGACTGGCGACTATTGACTTCTGGAATTCTCAGGACTTTTTCTCAAGTGCGCATGCCCGAGGAGCATCAATTATGCAGTTGCAATATCATAAATCACAGTCGCGATCTCATCGAATTTGAGGAAGTAATAAAAATATGGAAACTGTTGAAAGAAATACGTCTTTTCATCCTTAAAAATAGGGTCTTGATAGTTTGTAGGGTTTGTGATACAGGAAATATCAACCCAACAAAGAGCCGCTCTATGGATTAAAACAGCAATAAAGGATCTCTTATACAAAGATATCGCCCGTTTTTCACATAAAACTTACGAAGAGAGAAATTCAATCATCCAGAGAAAATGTTAGCATTTTTTCTTACTTTTTTAATCAATATGACGATGACGCTCTATTCGCTTTCTTAATATTTCATACAGCATATTAGTTGACGTTGCTTTTATCTTGTAAAACAAAATTCCCGCGTCGAGTGCTTTATTGTATCTTAAATAAAGAACAATTTCAAAGCGATTCATTCTGAATTGAAAACGATATGCTGTTTTATAAATATATATAGGCACTTATATAAAAAAAAGATTAAAAAAACGATTGAAAATGTTGTCTTGGTGTCAACTTTTTAAAATATACTAGCAGATAATAACGAGAGTATGCAAGTTCTGCACAGAAACGGATAACGAGTATTTTAATAAAGAAATAATTGCACATTTGACAAAATTAGATTGCCCTATATGCGTATTGCATTAAAAAGAAACTTGTTTCAAAAAACAACTATATTAATTATTACAGATAGCTTACATCTTCAAAATTAGTCACATAGCATCAGATGTAGCTGGAGAGTTCATTCATTAGAAATTATGTATATTTATGCACGAGGAAGAGATTTAAAATTAAATTAAATGACAACATGTTTCGAACAAAATATTCCGATAATTGATGCTCCCCGGGCATGCGCACTTGAGAAAAAGTCCTGAGAATTCCAGAAGTCAAAAGTCGCCAGTCGCCGCGCGCCGTGGTTCATCCGGCGAGTGGCGCGCGGCGAGTTTTTCCAGGTTAAGAGATAGAGCGAAACTCGCCGTCTTTTACGGCGCGTGGCGACTGGCGAGTTTTTGCAGGTTAAGAGATAGCAGAAAGTCGCCAGTCGCCGCGCGCCGGAGATGTCCACGGCGCGTGGCGAGTGGCGAGTTTCACTACAGTCAAAAGTCGCCAGTTGCCGTGCGCCGTGGTTCATCCGGCGAGTGGCGCGCGGCGAGTTTTTCCAGGTTAAGAGATAGAGCGAAACTCGCCGTGTTTTACGGCGGGTGGCGACTGGCGAGTTTTTGCAGGTTAAGAGATAGCAAAAGTCGCCAGTCGCCGCGCGCCGGAGAGGTCCACGGCGCGTGGCGAGTGGCGAGTTTCTAAAAGTCGCCACGCGACGCAAACTTGGCCCAAATAGAACACCATATTGATCCCATCTTTGCAAGTCCAGATAAATCATGATTTCATCGCAGACGGTTTACCTAGACATATTTGGTGATTCGAATGAGTTGAGTCGATGCCTGTATCATACAACCTCGTACATTTCATCTCCCGCGCTTGTTTTGAAGTAGCATGTCGGTATCCCAAGTCTGTGGTTTTTGCTTTGACTTCCGATGTCGATTTCAGCCCGACTTCAAAATGGTTTGGACAGTAATGAAATTCAAAACTGTTACATATCATATCTGGCAGCGGATTGACGTAGTCAGCTAGCTCAGCGAATGGTTTGATTTAGATGCAACTCCTTGACCTATTTATATCTAGAACTGGTATGGGTAACTAACCAAGTTAGTGTATCGATCCTAACAGACCGATCGATACACTGGCTCGCGAGGATGAGTTGATCCCCGATAAACTCATTTACGTCCGAAAACTGGAGCTACGCGTAATTCATGATCACTAACTGTTTTCCCCCGCTTAGTTGGATCGCTCGTCTTGATATGTACATTGATCGTGTTAAGTGACAATATATCAAACTCTTGTGTCACTGATCTGGTGTAAGACTCGTCACAGGATCTGCCGCAGGTTGCATTGTCAGTCTTTTGTCCGCCTTGACGGAAATCTCGTCCGTTCAAAAAGCGTGTTAAGCACCAAGCGTACATATATACTATACAATAAGTCGGGTTAAATGAAATCCTAGACCATGCTGGGATCAATTCAAATAAGCTTCACATTAATTTCGGGTTAACATCCGAAATAAACTTATCAGTTTAAAATTTGAATTTTTATTTTAATCTGTCCTGAAATTTAAAATTTAAAATTAAAATACTATACAATAAGTCAGGTTGAATGAAATCCTGGCCCATGCTGGGATCAATTCAGAATAAGCTCCACATTAATTTCGGTTCAACATCCGAAATAGACTTATCTTGTCATCTTGAAATTTGAATTTTTATTTTAGTCTTGCATGAAATTTTAAATTTGAATTGATATTGGAATTTGAATGTTGAAGTTGCAATTTTAATTTGACCCTTGAAGTTTGAATTTGAACCTTAAGTTCTTTCTGTTCTGGGAGACGTAGGTAGGAGGAATATGTCAAGGTGGGGGTGCACACAAGCGCCCTAATCAAATAACCCTTCGCCTGGCAAGGCCAAACGTGAAAACTACAATTAACAATAGACATTAATAATAAGAATAATAATTTTCCTTATACGGAAAGAGACTTTAAGGATAGCTATCCCGTTAGAGGGTCAACATTGGTCTTTTTTTTATTTCTTAATTCAAATGTTCACTATCTCGTCTAACATTTGATGCGAAAATGAAATCAAACTTCTGATCAGAAGGGCTTCAATATTGGGAAGTTTTTGATACACTGGATGTATAGCTGGAAATATTTTGTCCGATTTCTAGGCTTTCATTTTTTTTTAACAAAATCCGCGATTTAAACGTTTATTTCTCGAAAACTATCCATGCTACGCTTTCGAAATTTGGCATGCTTGTTACTAATAAGGCGATCTATAGAGGATATCACCTGTTTCGCGACGAATACCATAAATATGTCATCGAGTGGGGTGAGAAAATTGGTATTTTCACGAGTGGCGAAGCAATTTTCTCACCCCACGACGAGATGAAATATTTATGGTATTCGTCAAGAAAAAGGTGATTTTCGTTTTATTATATACTTCTGTTGTACTACTTTGTCCTGGGGTTTTTTAAAACATTAAAATAATCCAGATTGTGTTGGCTTTTACGACTGAAGAAACACTGGTTATTTTCACTGTGACGTCACTCGCGGACTACTTTGCTCTCACGTGCTGCAAGCGAATTTCTTTCAGTCGGTGTATCCGGCACTTTAGTATCGATGACTTCCAGCAGATGTCAAGAATTTTATTAGCTTTATATCTCAAATAAACGATTTTCATGCCGACACGTATGCCAACACCCCCCCCCCCCCGCCCTCCCTCTCCTTCGGCAGAAAAGCACGGTCGATTCTGTGTAGAGCCTAGCTTGTCTCGCTGTCTGCACAGTGCACTTGAGCAGGACTGACGCACTGGTTTCACGTTGACCTCCCTGGTTCCACACGGTGTTTGTCTTTGCACAGATTATTCTCATTTCAAATAAAATCCGCATTCGCCCTTGGTTTCGTTCATGTCTACCCAAATATCACTATTTTGATTTAGCAAAATCGAATGGTTACTGTAAGTTACAGCTAGATTTAGATTTATTGGTCGTGCGTGGTTGTTGATGTGTGGAGCTTCGACGGTGGTGAGAGTTTGCGGAGTTGTAATTGTGATTTTGCCGATTCTTAATGAATACTCACTGACAAGAGTTCCCTGTCGTTGAATTAAGTTGTTTTTCATGTTTTCGCGTCAACTTTGGTGCGATATTTTCATCATATGACCCCAATTTCGAGCCTTAAACTGAGGAATGTGTTTTATTTTCCGCGCTAGTTCGTGTTGCACTCTACACTACTCTGGCCATGCACTGTAGAACTGCAGTCACGTCGTGACGTGTCTATCCCATTATCGCCATTGTAGGTATTTCTTATTCATTTTATTTCCTGTCAAAATCTGGTCATCATAAGGCATAATAACATACAAATCCTTCCAAAATATTTAGCTTATTTTTCTTTTGCGCATAAACATTGTGGAGGTTCGGTCAATTGCCTCATCACTGTATCCACGGTGACATGTATTTGTGCGCTGTGACGTCATTTGTCATATCATCACAGTGATGATATATTTGAGATCGTCACTGTGAAAATATCGCTTTTATTCGATTGATAATTTTCACTATCTCATCACCAAGTATATAATAAAGTAAACGATATCTCACTTTTCGTAAGTTCGGATTATTTTTCTAATTATTCAACTTTCAACACAAACGACCGTAAAATAGTACGTTTTTTTAAAATTTGTTTTAGTAAAATAGCTGTAAACAACAAAAAGAGACGAGATACTGTTTACTAGTTCGAGTTGTCTTCTATCAAGGTATACCATCAAAGTTAAAACAAGATCAACAGTTTTCATGAAATTTCAATAGAAAAAATACTATTGTTTTCATTTGAATTATTTAAATTCGAATATTTTCTACACCGTATACAAATCATGCAGTTGGAATCCCTACGATGTAGGCTTTCATAAAATATATAGTTTATTATTGTTATCTTAGATATTTATTGATAGAGAAGGGAAATTGTCAAGGGGTACAAAAACTACCTCTAATGGGATAGCAATCCTTTAGAATGTCCGCTGCTGGTAAATCAAAGTAATTAACTTTTTGAATAATGCGTGTTGTTGCATTCATAATTGTGTACTATGAGAAAAAAAAAACTAAGAAAGGGGTGTAGATGGGGGTGCATTTTTTAGCTGTAGGCTTTGGACTGACCCATGCTCCATTTGATAACCCAGGAAACATAGGGGATAGCCCTAGTTTTGAAGCATATTCATGAAAAATTGATATAATTAGTTTTTTAATTTTTCTTATACAGTGAAACCTGAGAACTCCGACCACTGGAAACACCGGAACCTTCTCAACACCGACCAAACTCTCCGGTCCACTTTTTCTCCAATGTTAATTGCCTATACCAAGACCCTGAATACACCGGAACCTGTCCCCATCGGAACCGACCGTGTTTTTAAATGCAAACCTATCTAAACAATGTTAATTGGCCCTGAAAACACCGACGCTGCATGCTAACCGACTGACAACTCACGCACCAGGAGGTCGGTCGGCCGTCGACTCGGCTATAATCCGCTATTCAGCACGCCCAAACATGTAGCAGTCAATTACACGATTGTCTTTGTCTTTCTTCCGTTAACTCACTATAGTATAATAAATACTTGTGCAGGGGGGCCACACCTGCAATCACACTGGTGAAAACCCAGACTCCCTCGTGGCCGGTTATTCCCCGTCAGACATATTTAACTGTGACAACACTGGTTTGTTTTTCCGTGCAATGCCGGACAAGACACTCGGAAGAAAAGGGGAGGGTACAAGTCGTGTAAATCCAATCCGCAAATCCAGGCCATGACGAGCATAACAGAGGAGCAGAGCAGGAAAGAGCAATCCACGCTCGATAGGTTTTTCACTAAATATTAAAGTGCTACAACTGACAATTATTACATGTATTCAAATATTTAAGTTCATTATATTATTATATTGGCGTATTTATATATTTCGCATTGTGCTATAGAGTGCTATAGACCCGACACCTTACGTGACCTACATTGTACGGTACCGGAGTTGCGTCATCTTATACACTTTCCTTCATAACATCTTGTATATATTTTCATCATAAATGTGCATTGTAAATATAAACGATCAACATCATTTATAGTATTTCATGTAATTTATTTATTTTGTGTGTCGAAAAAAAGGTATTGTAGCACAGTCCTCGTATTAGCCTACTTCCTTCCTTTAGCGTTGTTGTTGTTGTTGTCCTCTCTCAGCCAGACGCCAAAATCATCAACCCTGAGAAAACCGACACACTGTCAAAACCGACATATTTCTTCGGTCCCGTGCAAGGTCGGTGTATCCAGGTTTCACTGTATTCTAAATGTTTGCAGATAATCACAATGTCTATCAAAAATTAATCAAATTTGATGGATATTGCTATGCAATATTCTCAGCTAGAAGTCTTTCAAGGAAAATCCCTATCTCTAAACAATAGGAAAAAACAAGCAAAATGGCCGCCAAATCCAAAAGTCACCAGCGGACATAAGACACGCAATTATTTATATTTTCAAGGTAACAGATGGTGACATGTGTACGATTGCAAGCGTCTGGTCCGTCATTCATAATTCAGCCGTCGTCCATAATCCAAAGAGCTATTCCATATTCCATATAACAGTATTAGCACCAAATTCAAAAGATGCTCACGCATAACAATACTGCTCTTTTTTTTGCGACGCGTGAACACTTTTTATTGCCTACATTACTTCATTCACTAATCGGTTACAGCAAAGAGAGGTGTTGCAAACGTATTCTTGATGAAACAAAGTGCGTATAAACCTTCATTCTTCATTGAATTTTAGTTGTCAATTCGTAAACTATGGCGACAGGTTGGAAGATCTGCAGTTAGGTTTACATTTTACATGTACTTTAATCTTGATATTTTCTTGTAGAGTGGATCGAAGGGGTAAAAAATATACATCACCGATATCGCGAATATTTCAGTCACAAGAATTTCACGAAAACTTATGACCTTTACACTGACGACTTCAGGGTATTACCGGTTGAAGAACAGGCCATCACTAGGCTATCAGGTGAGTGAGCACGTTAATTCGATGGATCGATGTCCAGTGTGCTAACAACTGCACTCAAACATATATTCCTTAAATTTAGCCCCCTTGTTGGACACATATGGGAGCAGATCGGTCGAATACACATAACAATTTTCTGAACGTTCCCAATGCTGTTAACTTCTCGTTTTTGCTAGGCGTGAACATAAATAACCCAGCTACATGTACAACATATGTTTATTTGATACTCCTCTCAAGTTGGTAAGAATATGGCAACAGCCGTATTGTTATTGTTAATGATCTAATCTGTCAAAACATCATCTTATAATACTCATTAATAATAACAGAGTTTAAACAAAATTTAGCATCCCCAAATTAGGATAAATTTGATGTTTAGCGACCTGCCAACAAGATACTTTTCGAGGCACATGTTTCGAAGTCCAGCCCAGTCAATCTTGGCAGGTCTCAAATAGCCAAGGCCATCCAGGGTTAACGACGGCTCATGCTTTTCTGTTTCACAATGGTTTCAGACCTGCAACATTTCCTGGAGAAGGCAACTGAATACTGGTCCAGGTTTGAGCATGAGGGACTGGAGATACTGGACATTAGATCTGACCAGAGCATTATCTATGTTCTCCTCAAGGGATTCGACTATGACGGAAAGCTTGTTGAAGTGACGAAGTAAGTATCTTGTCATAACAATCAAAAATCATCAAAGTTTATGGAATAAATTTAAGGAATATGGATTTTTTAGCGTTTTCGTTTCTCCAAATCAGAAAGTATAGGGTACACGTGCTGTTGATTCAGATGATCAGCCTCTGTATTGTCATTCTAATACAGGAGAGGAGGGCGGTGGGTTGATGGCGGGGTAACGGTGTGAATAAACAAAACCAAACTTTCACCCGTAACTCCGCGGAATGGGAAAAGAAAAATAGCTAGAACACATGATTTGAAGCACTATCATTTATCCGTGATGTACCGATGTGATGGCTGACAATATCCTGGGCATAGTATCAAAATTTTCAGCTCCAAAAACTCTGATCAGAAGCAGGTCAGTATGACGCCATCGAGACGTCGTGCTAAGATAGCCATATAATTACTGATTCCACATCACCAACCTGGATATTTTAGCTATCCTTTCAGCTTCGAATTTGTGTCTAATTGTATCAGAAAACGTAATCAGATGTTCAATTGCTGCTTTGATGACGTCACAGTGACGTCATTTTCTAGAACTTTTATATGTTTATATGCTTGTTCTATTGTTGTGCTTTGCTCGTCGATATTGTCTCGGTAAATAATTATTTGATTTGAAATAAAATAACTGTGCGCACTTTCTGTTGGGTTAAACCAAAAAAAGAAGACAAACATCGAAATCGAGACATTTTGGCTTCACCTTCATGTTCAGCATGATGATTTGCGTGGATGATGATACAAATAGGCTAAAAAATACTCCAATATAATAATATATGAAGTCATGGGGTATCAGTGCCCAACATTTCGTCGATCTACAGATATGGGAGATGTTCGTCCGGGAGAATCGGAATCCACCATGGCGCCATGCCAGATACATGAAGATTCAAAGTTGTGTCAAACAGATTTTGATATTGTTTTGTCCAAAAATTGACAAAAAAACCTACAAAGATGCTCTAGTATGTATGTGATATATATATATCGGTACCTCCATTCAATAGGAGACCGAAACATAAAATGAGCAATAGCATGACATTTCTAAGTTTCTTGTTGAACGGGTCATTGATTAGTTCCGAGAGGAGAGTAGTAAAGAAGGGCAAATCTTTTATAATTCGTCTGGGAGATGACATTTGGGAGCGGAATAAGGATTGTAAATGAGGGTTGTATGATATGACCTTCACCTTTGGATTTATTACCTGAGTGCCACGGAGTGTTTCCAGGGTGCAGACTATAGAAGAGCCAAGGCATTTGAAATTAAACAGTAGGCTGGTTCATTATATGCTAAACAGCAACCGTGTCTTGAGAGAACACCCATAGAACTATATATTTTCTGAAAGAGTAGGCTCTTGCCATGAAGCCGAGACAGATGTAAGCCTTGCTGACCGAAATAGGGGTCCCCATAACCCCTACTGAACTTGCCCCAAACTTCAGGAAAATCCTCTAAATTTTATCCAAAATAGGTCATATTCTCTACCCATCACAGAAAAAACTTGACAATCGATTGTCATGAAACTCACCGACACTGTGCCCAGTCGAAGGATCAACAAAAATTAACAAAGAAAATAGAGGGCCGACCACGCCGTTTTCAAACTCATTTTCCCATTGCAAAGTATACCATATGCTCGGAAGCTGACAAAGGCCCCAATTTACAGCCACACTTTCGCACTTCCATCTACATAGTGAGGCATGGGACAATATAACTGGCAAAATACCATGCACCGATTTGAAGCAAATCAACCAGTCAAGTGAATGATATTACAAATATTAATAAACAATAAGCCAACAAAAATTATCAGAGGTCAAACCTGGTGGAATATTAATTTCAAAGATTTTGAGGGGGACCAAAAATCCGCAGCTATGGATTACCCACCCCACCCCCCTTCCCAGGGCGAATCGGAGCGCCTCCAGTGAAGACACTGACGTCATCGGTGACGTCATCTGTAGTGGAGAAGGGTAGTGCAGTCGTGCGTCAATGTGAGTTGTGACCTGGGGTGAATAATGGGAAATCCCTGGTCCAAAATGTGTCGTCTGGAAGCACTCGTCGTGTAGAATGCGACTGGTGTTTTGTCCCCGTAGACCAATGAGGGCAAGGTGCACTTGTGTCATTTAGGTGTAGAGAGAAAGAACATTTTGTGCAGGTTGTTGTGTGGAAGCTCTCGGGGTGTACAATAAGGCTGCGTTGCTGACCACATGGTCCGGTAATGTAATAGCGTGTATGAGCATTCGTTGACTAGTAGAGGAAGTGCATTTTCGAGCACGTATGGGCATATTTAGGGACGATTTAGGGACCGCCGTATGTCTAAATATAGTGTATAGGGTGTCGTATTGAAAATCTCCGCGTGTAGAATAAGGCTGGGGTGGTGGTCAGGTGATATGCGCAAGCACACTTGAGGCTAGTAGTAAAGAAATCGCATTTTCCGCGCCTGCAAGCGCCTGTATACCCCAATACATTAGCCGATGTCGATCACGGACGTTGAATGTGACGGGACTCCAGGAAAGATTATTGAGTCATATGTATTAGAGATGGCGCATTTCCGGAAGCTATTGACTCTTTTCAGAGCCCCCGTGTCTTGAAAATAGGCTTACTATGCATGGCTAACTATGCACAAAATCTCTTAACCTGGCCTATACGTAGCGCCACTGGCGTGTTCCATGATAGAAATAGCACACTTCTGAGCCCAAAGTGGATAACTGAACAACAAAATAGGATTGCATGTCATTTTTCCATGCCCATTATAACTGTTACATCAGACACAAGTCCCAAGTCGCCCTGGGTATTTGTGTTTTTATTGTCTTTGTGAGTCATCATCATGATCGCTTAATGAGCAGATCCATCCGCGCCAAAGGGTGGGCTGGTCTGTCGGTACCAGAAACACTGTTTTTGGGGTCCTGCCAAACGGATTTAAGCCTGTTGGTGACATCTTCACCGCAAATTAGGTCATTACCGAAAGTGACATCATTAATTAAGGTGACGTCATTACGGAAGTGAATTCATCAGCGAAAGTGACGTCAGAGGGCCTTGTGGCGCCCCCTGGACCCTACCACTTGTAGGCGGAAGGGATGCACCAGGTCCATGTGGCGCCACTGGGTGCCATGACGTCACTTCCCTGAGGACGTCACTTCCGCTCAAGACATCACTCCCATTGATAACGTCACTTCCGGAGATTAAGTCGATTCCGGTAATGACATTCAATTTCCGGTGAATACTTCACAGGTTGCATGCTATATGTACGGGCGGCACCAAAGGGTATGAGCAAATACATGTGAGGAAATCTTTTCAGGAGATGACGTCATTTCTGGCGACGAAGTCACTTCCAGCAAGGGTCAAAGACCAATGACCAACGCATGTGTGGGACGGCTTCCGCGTTTTTGCTTTACGCTACCGCGTTAAAGCTTTGGGATAGAACGCTAAGGCCTCACCAGAGGAATATGCATGGGTATAGAGATTTCGAATAGCCAGATGCCTATGAGCCCACTGGGGCAGATACCTACACTGCCAAAAATACCCTACTTATTTAAGATAATGCCCTAAAATTTTCTTGAAATAGGATAATTTTACTCAAAATAAGTTAAACTTTAAGAAAATTTTAAGATGTTTTTTTCTTGTTTAAGTAAAATTTGGAGTGGGGTAAGTATATTTTACTTAAACAAGACAAAATTAAGAATTTTCCTTGAAACAAGATTTTTTAAAGAAAAATTAAGGATTTTTTCTTGTTTAAGTAAAATATGCTTGCCCCCACTACAAATTTTACTCAAACAAGAAAAAAAATCTTAAAATTTTTATTAAAATTTAACTTATTTTGGGTTACATTATCTTATTTCAAGAAAATTTTAGGGCATTATCTTAAATAACTAGGGTATTTTTGGCAGTGTATGCAAAGACTATTGAGAGTCTATCCACTGATAACCTGGCTGAATGCTCGGCCGCTGATGTAGACAGTGAGGGAAGCCTGAGTGAGGAAGAAGGGTAACTAACCTCCTTTTACACAAAAAGCACTCCTTTACACAATGAAAACAACCATGGCGATCTATGCACAGTACAGCCTGCTGCTTCTTGAAACCCTATCTGGCATTGGAGGTTTCGTTTATCATATTGGGGTCATTTTGAGCCTATTTCCATAACCCCGCGAACAAAGGATCATGGGTAAATTCAAGATGGCGCCCAAGTGGGTACCAAAAGAGTGATGTTTTGTAATATTTCTTCAAAATTTCTGCTTTTCCGGACAAAAAGTGGTCATACTATTTTATTTAACATCACATTAATATGTACTAATTTATCATGCAGTTTTTGCGGAAAAATTGCATAAATAAAAAAATCGAAAAATCCTACCGAAAATGACGTCACGGTGACGACATCAAAGCGGCCAGCTTGGATTTTTTTTATTTCTGGTAGAGATTGACCCAAGAGTATAGTGTGGTATGTTTCAGCCCCCTAGCTCAAGGGATAGGAAAAATAATTAGGGGGGGGAGCATTTCGCCCCCCCCCCCTCCTCCCAGGGCAGGACAGGTCTCAAAAAACCCAGGTCAAAAAGGGTTAAAGATGAACCAGACCGAATGGATGGCGATTGAACACGACCAAGAACGAATGTGGCCGAAGGTTGGCGCAACACAAGGGCAATTTCTCAAAGGTCGGCTTCAGATTGGATACTACAAGACAACACGACAATTCTAAACACACCCATAACGGCTCCCCCAGGTTAGGTGTGTTGTAATGGAGGAATAATAAAAGGATTGACCTGTAATCCTTGTTGTTCTTGTTGTTGTTGTTGTTGTTCTATCTTTGGACTAGGCAATCAGAATACGGACAGGACTACATCCATAGAACTACATGTTGGTATGTTTCTATATCTCTGTGTGTGCGCGTGTGTGTGCCGGAATGTCTTACTCACAGCCGTTAGGGCGTCACTGCGTTAAGAGGGGCGAGGAAACGTTACGACAGTTGTTGGGGCGTTATGACAGTTTTTCACAAAAGTTGTCTCTCGTGTCCTTCCATCAAGAGTTTCAATATGGCCCCATGGCCCAACGACGGCCATTTACCCAACTCCATGGTGCAACCAGGGTCGACATGCCCACTGGGTTAGTGCATTGTGGTACAGATAGCTGCTTAGTCCCGTGTGGACATCCAAAAATGGACTTTCTCCACTACTCCGGAAGTAACAATGACGTTACTTTCAAGGGGAGGTAACTCTACCATGCTGCCATCATGTCTAACCCAACAACATCAGTATGCCTGAGTTCAGGAGAATCAGGACGGCATAAAGGATGAGATACAGTCCCTCAAAGCATATTTTGCAAAGCACACACACACCATTACACATGGTAAACTGTATAAGAATACACCCGCGCACACCCACGTACAGACTCCTTCATATGCACCGGCCACCATCCTCGTAGATTTTTCCCGGTCTCTGCACAACTATATCATGTCTTTTTTCTCAGTTTAATAGTTGTATTAAAATACATTGTCATATTCAGATTGGGTTTGGCTTTTTGAAATGTTGTGCATGCGCTACATAGCATAGAAAACTATAATGTCGGACGAGTATGATATATTCACCTTTCTATATTCTGTCGATATAGACCAGTGGATGACAGGAAGACATAAGCATGATATACATAAATATATATACTACTCCTGTTCAATTTTTTTATTTACAGGCTTGTGGAGGTTATCAGGTGTGTCGACGGAAATCCGAAGATCTTTCTGGCCATCTGGACCCCGAATAAGATCAGTGACCATTTGGTGTAAACCATGGCATGAAAAAAGAGTACCTTTCCGTGACCTCAGATTATTTCAGCCTTATCTGTAAAACTGAGCATTTGTTTTACTGAAATAATTTGCCTACTTAATTACTCATAAGTATATATTTTGCTACATGACATCCTGAACTTGGTCATGAGATATTTGCCATGAGCAATTGCGCCGTGCCACATCGATAGTAAATTATCTCACTGGGGCAGCTACCAGCCACCAGACAAATATCGACAGAATTACGGCTAGCACGTACGACACCCAACCTGATCCGGAAGTAAGATTGACAGAATACGTTATTTTCATTACCTTTACTTTCTTCTCCAAAAGATCTGTAAAAATAGTAAAATACCAATAAGCAATAAATGTTTGCAAGAAGATGACCTTTTGTTTGAGTTATTATGCCAAATCGTATCCTCTTTACTCCATTTTACCGCTTTCGTGACTGAAAAGTTCATCTGCTTCGAAATTCATCTTCATTGCTGGTGTAAGCACATATCAATTTCGGAATCGCTACATTTCAAATATTCTGTGTTTTGGGGGTGCCGTCTTAATGGCTAATAAATAGATTCCTGGATACCACACTAACCTCGACCCATGACCGAATCACACCAAACACTTAAAATATGGGACTAGTTACTTCCTCGTTTTGCTCTCAGAATTGAGAGGATAGACCAAGGACTCTATGACTATCTTTTGAATGACGGTAACCTGAGAGTTTCTGGTCAGGCGAAACGAATAAAAATCGAAACCAAATTAATGATGTAACTTGTCATGATGTACACCCAAAAAATTGAATATCAGATCTGTCACTTGTCGTCAAACTTCTCAAATTCCTCTACTTATATTTTTAAATGTACCCAGTAGATTCAGTTTTCCATACCATGTTTGCTTTGGCATGACATTCCATCCCTTGGTGCATGTTTCCCATCCTGTTGTGCAAAATTAAGGTTTTTCGGTCTCTCCTGACAGAGTGGTGGATACAGATGGGCAGTGGGTGAGATAGATGGCTAATCATGTAGCCTATCAAGGGCCTATTTAATCATAGAAACGATGGGATCACAATTCTCTCTCAGTCAAGATCCAGGTTTCCGTAAATAGGCTACACAGTTAGAGCTGTTGTGGGTAATTTGATCATTACCATTGTGATTCGCGAATTTCAATGTTGAAGAGATGAAAACGAAATGATTTCAACTTTTCGATCACTTGTGGATTCTTCGCCTGAGCATCCACCAACAGGCCGAACTAGAACTGTATATGTATTGTTAATTACATAACGTAGTTTGCTGGCTTTAGATCCATCACAAAGTGTTTGTGTCTTGGGCCAACGCACGCGTCACTTTGTTCCAAGCGCGTCAGTACAGGTTTTTTTTTTGGAAAACTTTAGGCAAAGTAATCTCCGTGAACCAAAATGAGACTTTTCAACTTGGATCTGCTAAATTATGCAACATATAATTTTAGGATACCAGGTAACTGTTGAAATAGTGTTTGGAAATTAATATTCTGCGTTTGGAGCACATGTGTTCTTTCTTGATTTCATTTGTTTTGTTTTTTTCCAAATACCTAATACCTAATTGACTTACTACTGAACGATTACAGATTTGCAAAAGTCTTTTTATATTCTAAATTCAAATTGAACGTCGGTATATGACACCGTTATCTTGTCTGACCAGCATATTTCGTAATTTCGACATTTGTGATGCACCGAAATGGATTCATGCTTCTGATTGATCCCCAGAGTTCGAATTTATCAGGAATCTTCGCTGAACTATATACATAGATTGGCATCATATTATATCCGTTGATTACCACTGCCTCCAGCACTGTATACATACTCTTTCGGTGAGGGAAAACTGATTGGGCCATCAACATTTCAATCTTGTTTAATGAGAAGTTTTCTGTTAATTTGATCGAATTGTTGTGTCCATTTATACAGCTTAGATGTCTCGGAAATTACCCCGCTAGTGGGAAATTCCGGACCCCATGCCAGTGTGTAGTGATAACCAGTACCACTGCCAGGAAGGGTACCCATAATCACCAGTGTACCACATGCCTGGTAGAGTTTATGAGTTCAACAAGTCTTAACAGGTCTTGTATAGGAAATCAGACCGGGATGACTTGATAGGCCTGGTATAAGCTATTAAGCGGGCTGATTTGTTCTCGGCGGGGTGGATTTCAATTGAAATACATTATCAAAACATACTTTTTACCAATAGGCCATGTGTAATCACTCGTGTGTCGCTCACAGGGCCTGAGATGATCAGCCCTGTCCAAAAATACAAGGCCTGCTAAAGCGGCACATCACTTCCACACACGGCCATTAGCAGTCGGTGAAGTGTCCCGTGTGCGAGGAGCCCTTCTGGGGCCTATTTAATTATAGAACCGCTGTGATCACTCGCAGAACTGAAGTATTAAATGCATCAACTTCCTAACATTGTCGCTGGCCGTCTTCGTTACCGACCTTCATGAGACATCGGTGCCAGTATCGTGCAGCGATGAAAACGGCTGATGGAACTGACCTTGACTGACCCAATTGATGTTGGCTGTGCTATACCCCTAGAGATCTGCTAAAAGGGTAAGTGAAAGTGGGGCCCCGTGAATATACATATGAAAAATGAAACCATCCAAGCGAAATATGGCTTTGAAAACATGATTACTATACATTAAGTATTCATTGAATATATTATTAACTTATTCGTCAGCTGCTTCGTCAAAGAGCTTCTTGTTCAGTTGAAGTGTTTCCGTTCGTCAGTGGGCCTGCTTCATTGGTCGATCTAAAATGCGATCGGTTGGCAGGCCCAGCCAATTTATGGCGAACAGGGCCGATGACGCTTCAGTGGGTATATGGTTAGACCCTCCCGCCTTCCCGAAACCTGAAATGTAATAACAGTCGAACTACTTTTACGCGATCGACTTCTTGTTGCTGATCATTCTATTAATTCGCTCGATTGTATACAATGTACGGTTATAAATAAGAATATGAACGAATATGTTTTAGTATATGAGACTAGCTGCACTACTTAGTTTATCAGAGGAACGGCAGTTTAACTTTGTGATCGGTCACAGAGCCCTAAGGAAAAGCCACGAAATCCTTGGGCGGGGGGAGTTTTACACCCTGGAAATTATTTAACGAACATCTTACACATATTTTTTTATTATTTGTGGTGTTAAGTTTCAGCAAAATATATCACTGACTGTCACTGTGACGCCCATGTATGTTTCAACTAGTTTCGTTCACTTACATAATGCATGTATAATTTCCACAGATGGTGAGTATAAAATTCATTTCTATACCTTGTTCACAAATTGAGAAGAACTTATCTATTTTTCTTGCATCATGGGGACACCAAGGGATGGCTTGTCGTGCATCGTGGTATGGACTACCGCAATACTTTTATCCCAGCTGAGTGCATCAGCACCTTTCTAGTCAGCTTAACTGACTTTACAACAACAGAGTACAATAGTTATCTTGGCAGTATATAATATTGAAAACGAACGGTAATTGAGATAAAATGGCTCCAATCCGGGGTATAAATGCTGGCTTATCTGACAATATACTAACAACTGCTTTAACTTTGTAGCCTATTTTCAGAAAACTGGATCTTGGCAGAGAGCGAATTGTTATTAGATCGCTTGTATGGTTAAATAGGTCCCTGGCTACATGATTATCCATCAACCACTGCCCATCTGTATCCTCCACTCTATCAGGAGAGGCCGAACAACTGTATTTTCGGCCATGTTTTGCACCATAGGATGGAAAACATGCACCAAGGGATGGAATGTCATACTATAGCACACAAGGGATGGATAGCTAAATCTACGGGGTGCTTGTGGTCCCGGACCGTACATGTAAATTCAATAAGAGAATTCAATAACAGGATCAAATCCTGTGACGGAAATTCTCCAGGCTCTGACAGTGTAGCATGCAATGTTGTTTTGGTCTAGACATCCATGTGACACAAAAATCCGTCAAATATAACCAATTCAAATTTGAAGCATGTTCATTGGGTGGCGCAACTCGATTGACAGGCATGTTCATTTCAAACTGACTGCACTACCTTGTTGATGTATGCACGCACAACATTTTACTGCGCACGTCACTCCGCTATCGATTTCAATTCGTTCCGGAAGTCTGGCTTCATTTAGTCTGAAGTGTCAAAGGATGTGATCGTCCAGATATTCTCTCCTAGGATTTGATACTCAAAGTATCAAAGGCGTAGTGAAGGAACGAACAAATACATGGAAACTCACTAATGGGCAGGTATCTAAAGTTTTTTGTTTTATAGATAGATAATTTATTGCAGTAGGCCTATCGGCCCATATCGGTTGACAAAAACTTATCGATGGTGGCTCGTTAATCTACATCATAATATTCAGCTCTGTATACACACGTCCGGTGAAAGGGGAGACCGTACCATGTAAGAATTCGTATTACTTGCAATACTGAATCTCTTAATTTGAGAGCTTTCTCTACAAACATAGCAACATTTCGGATGACAAGAACAGAATCTGAGCGGAGTAAGCGTATGAATCCATTATTCCAATAATATCTACCAATATACTTCTGCCGATAATCTACATACTGAGGGTAGATAAGAGCAAGCTATTCATCTTCTAGAAGATTGCACACGGAACATTTACGATATTCCACGGGCGTTTTTACTGGTTTTCTCCACCGACCTAGTTCTATTTGTAACCTATGAGACGAAGTTCTGAATTTTGTCATAGCTGTTCTGTACTTCCATACATCTATATGCTCCAAATATGGTTGGTATGTAATATCACAAAACCTTATATACATCCTTGCTCTACTCGATTCAGCTAGGCGTGACCGCCAATTCTGGATAAAAGTGTCATGCGTTGCTTTATGAGTGGGAGAAAAGCCTTTTCACTTCCAACCATTTGATTTTCCCAAGCATAAATTGGCTAGGAGGTCCCTCAGTAAGGATATCCAGGTAACCCTACCTCGAAGTGATAAATCGGCCTTCAAGATCGAGTAAACACAAAATATAATACTGTCAGTGTTAGATTGGAGAATAAGAACATGTCGTTAGATGTTCAGTGAGCATCTTCCTAGTTCCCCATACACAAAGTCATTTTGAGTGCATCGTTTAATGCAGAAAAGTTTCTTACAGAACTGAAGATGAACACGTTCAACCTGAGGAGTATTTACAAAACCCCACACCTCTGCACCATAATTCAGGATTGGGCAAATTAATTATCAAAGAGTTCTAGACAGTGTTTTGGGCCAATACCACTAAATTTAATTAGGCATTTCTCCGTCTTAAACATTGCTTTTTGGGCAGGCCCTGCAAGAGTTGACTGTTGACTGCAAAATTCGAGTGAACAGTTTGCCAATATTACTCAGTAAAGTGATTCCTCTATAGTTTTCTACTTCATTGTAACTTTCTTTTTATGGAGTGGTATAACATACCCCAAAGACCAATCGCTAGGAAAATATATATCCCTTGTTAAACACCAAATTAACAAGGATTCGAGCACAGAAAGGAATATCTCTTGCCCTTTTATTAGAAATCCACTGAATAACAGATCAGGTCCATGCAGCCGACCTATTATGCTTTAACTGATTTATAGAAGTTAAGATTTCCTCTCTAGTAATTGGGCAATCCAGTTCTGTAAACATCACTTGGATTTCTCCCTTTATATAACGCTCAAACAAGAAACAAGCATCTTAGCCGGGGCTGAAGAAATGGTCGCTGGAGTTGTTGAGAGCTTTGAAATATCTTTTAAATTCGGTTACACATAGTTAGCTTTTAGGCAAGTTTGCCTCACTCCTTAACAATTTCCAGTATTCTCTGGCATTATTGTATGGAGCGGTTAATAGTTTACTTGTTTGCTGTTCATTATATTCAGCCCTACATTTCATCAAAATTGCCTTGTATTTCTGTCCTAACGTTAACCATATATTTTCTATTATCGGCAGACTTATCGCCTCTGTTTATATTCAATCTGTGATGAAAATATTCCCTTCTTTGACCACAGCGAGAATCAAACCATGGTGCATTATTGTCATTCTTTCTTTCGCTCGGAAAAAAACAGTATTTAAGAAAAAAGTTTGCTGCAATTTTCTAAGACTTCACCGAATTCTTTGACCTTCACATCTATAGCATTATTAGTCATATCCTGGTTTAGGTTGGTCTGAATACTAAGTAATTTCTCAGTGATACCGGGGGACAATAAATTACTTAAAAATTGGCAGTCACATAATCCAAATTGATACAGTCCTCATAGTCTAAATCACAGTTCACGTCTTCGACAACTGTCCCTCCCATGGAAAAATTGATCAAACAAGGGTCAGATAGAATATTAGGATCACCGACATTAAAGAATATTAGGATCACCGACATTAAAGTCATTAATACATTTAAGATTATTTTCACGAATCAACACATAGTCAACCACACTTTAGATCTGACCCTGGTGCGTAACACAGGTAAATTTCCCTAAACCCGCATCTGCCATTCGCGATGCGAAACCTCGTTGATTTACAGAAGTCCAATAGTAAGTTTCAATTAACGTTCTTATTTCCGCAATCTTGAGACGCGCGTGATAATGAAGTGTCCAAGATATAGTCCTCTGGTAATGGCACGTCACGGCACGTATCATCACTTACATAATCAAAATCAATTCCAGTTCGACTGTTGAGATCGCCACAGACAATTACTTTGCATTTCTCCTGATCAGTTGTAATTAACTGGTGCACCATTCTGTCAAAAACACTGCATTGCACAAGTGGCTGTCTACTAGAGCCTTCGAGGAGAACGTAGCATAAACAAAGGTATATATCAACAGATTGAGAAATTAAAGAGCTGGGCATGTATGTGGGGGTTCTTTTTAATACAGCTGTGCCTTTAGCCTTCGGGAAAAACTGTGCAATACAATACTATTCTATTCTACATGAATTGAGTGAGATGGAATGAGTATTACAGGACAGCCAATCACTACATCCTATAGATATTGCTATCACAGATCAACCAGTTAGAAATCTCCATGCATCCCATTTCGCAGTAACATATGTAGATATACATATAACTGCCCACGATTGACTGCTGAACATAGTTAATTAGTATGAGCTGCAAAGAGGTAGGATAATTGTACATTAAGCACTGTCATTCTCTCTTCTGCGTTAGAAATTAATCGCCGCTGAGAGGTGGGACAACTTCGTTTTCTGGCTTGGAAATTATTCGGGTTGAACTATTTTGAAATGATCGGTTGTTGTGCAACGTGATTTTACTGCATTTCTCACAGGAAGCTGACAACATATTATTCGCTGTAAGGGGATTTATTCCTGCTAGTGCAAAACAATTGGATAACTACCGGTAATGAAACATCTGGAAATTACCGGATGTACATGCAATTGTTTAATTTACCCATACGAATTGCCCCCAAGACCATGGAGAATGTTGTATTGACCGGGATGAAATGCTCTCTCCTACAGCAATGAATAATATACATTGTATTATACGTTGTACATTTTCCCGTTGTTCGACTAATGTTTGCATACCAAGTATAATATTTCAATATGTCGTTGCAGTTGTCGTACATCTATACCATGGTAATGAGGGTATTGGTCGTCTTAACTGCATTTGTCAGCCTTGTGTGTTATGGGAGAACATGTCCGAAGACGAGAGAAGGTAAGTCCAGATTCCACATAAATCACTACCGGTGGAGGTAGCGTTTTAGGTGCACCCTCTAAATCGCTTAACCCCACCCAAACCTTCACCGATGGAAAAATAGTGTTCTCTTTGTTAATGAGATAGTGTATCAGCATCTGGCATAAAAACAAATCTGAAATTTCATCCCGGAAGAGGTTAATTCTGACCTCGAACATAATTTAAACTTTAATATTTAAGCTTTAGACCAAGAATTGCTAGTTAAAATCGTTATCTTTTACTTTGAGTAGAAGAGATATGTGCTAACTTCTCAAAGCAAAAACCGAAACGAGGAACTCTGTTGATTATTGATGCCCAATGATATGAGACCACTAAAGTTCTCGCATCTCTTTTGGAATGGGTTGAAAGGTAGAAAAACATATTTCGTATCATGCCATACTTTTTTCGATCTCATGGCTCATTGATCGTAATAGCGAGGATTTGACATAATCTCACACTTTCCTATCGGACCCTGGCTTTTCAGAATCAAACCCTCGCTCTCTGTCGTGTTTTAGTGTGGCACAATGTCAGTAATATGAGGTTCCGACACGAATCGCCAAGCCGGAAATCAATACTGATGTACATGTGGAACAGTGAAGAATATACCTTATATAATAGCCTAACTTACAGAATCTGCTCTGCTCTGACTTCCGGCCTCGCGTGCAATTTAAACTGGAAGGCGAAAGAGCGAGGTTTTGTATCGGAACATCGAAAGATCAAGGATTCGATACGAAAGTAAGAGAACTCGAGTCGCCGCGTCCGTCTTCCATAGTTGATCCCATCTTCAGAGTTCAGATAAACCCTAAATCCTCGCAGACGGTTTACCTGGACATTTTTGATGATTCGAATGAGTTCTTGAGTCGATGCCTCTATCATACAATCTCGTACATTTCATCACCCGCGCTTGTTTTGAATTATCATGTCGGTATCCCAAGCCTGTGTTTTTTGCTTTGACTTCCGATGTCGATTTCAGCCCGACTTCAAGGTAGTTTGGCCAGCAATGAAATTCATACCTGTTACATCTCATACTTCGCAGCGGATTGTCGTAATCAGCTAGCTCAGCGCGTTCCCTGATTCGTTTGATTTAGAGGAAACTCCTTGATCTATTTATATGCAGAACTGGTATGGGTATCTAACCAAGCCAGTGTATCGATCCTAATAGATCGATCGATACACTGGCTCGCGAGGATGAGCTGATCTCCGATAAACCCATCTACGCTCGTGAACTGGAGTTACGCGTAACTCACGAACTGCTTCTCTAGGATTGGTTTTTACTATCCAATCGCACAATCGCTGTTGGAAGTATAGATCGACCTTCATAAATATGGATTAGCAGACTAGGCTTCAAAATTATAGAAATATATAAAACGCTTGTGGAAACGATCTGGTGTAAGACTCACGAAATATAATTGTCAAAGGATCTCCTGCATATTGCATTGTCAAACATTTCTCCGGAATATTACCTTTTCAATGGGAGTTCTTACGTCATAGCCATGCCGGAAATCTTCTTTTAAAAAGCGTGTCAAGCCTCAAGCTTACAGGTATACTATACAATAAGTCCGGTTGAATGAAATCCTAGCCCATGTTGGGATGAAGTCAGACTAAGGTCCACATTAATTTTGGGTAATCATCCTAAATAAACTTATCTTATCAACTTGAAATTTGAATTTTTATTTCATGCTTGCATGAAATTTTAACTTTGAACTGATATTATAATTTGAAATTTAACTTTTAAAGTTGCAATTTGAAATTAAAATTTGAACTTTGAAGTTTGAATTTGAACCTTAAGTTCTTTCTATTCTGGGGGGGAAGTATGGAGGAGGAATATGTGGGGGCGGGGGTGCACACAAGCACCCAAACCAGACAACCTTTCGCCTGGCAATGCCAAACGCGAATACTACAATTAACAATAGACATTCGTAGTAATTATATAATTTTCCTTGCAGGGAAACAGACCTCGATATAAGACTCGTAAATGTTTATATTTCCAAGGTAACAGATTGTGACATGTGTAAGGTGCTCTGGTGTAACAATACTGCTCTTTTTTGTGACGCGTAACCACTTTTTATTGCCTACATTCCTTGACTCACAAATCGGTTACAGCAAAAGAGAGGTGTTGCAAACGCTCTCTTGGTGAAGCAAAGTGCGGACAAACCTTCTTTCTTTAACGAATTTTAGTTGTAAATTCGTGAACTATGGCTACAGTTTTGAAGGTCTACAGTTAGGTCGACATTTTACATCTAATTTAATCTTGATATTTCCTTGTAGAGTGGATCGAAGGAGTAAAAAATATACAACACCGATATCGCGAATATTTCAGTCACAAGAATTTCACGAAAATTTCTGACCTTTACACTGACGAGTTCAGGTATTTACCTGTTGGAGTACAGGCCATAACTACGCTATCAGGTGAGTGAGCACGTTAATTCGATGGGTCGCCCAATTCTACGATTAATTCGATGGTTGTGCAAACAGCTGCAGTAAAAAATATATTCCTTCAATGAAGCAGTCTTGTTGGATACATATGGGAGCCGATCGGTCAAATATACATAACAATTTCCCGAAAGTTTCCAATGTTATTAGCTTCAAGTTTTTCCTAGGCGTGAAAATAAAAAATAAAAAAACCCAGCCACTTATTTGTTTATTTGTTACATTTGTCCCTTGCCGAAAAAAAAGTAAGTATATGGCAACAGTCATATTGTTATTGTTAATGATCTAATCTGTCAGAACCTCATCTTATAATATTCAATATTCAATTCAGTTTAGACAGAATTTAGAACCCACAAATTAGGATTTTGATGTTTGGTAACCTGATTACAGGATACTTTTCCAGGCACATGTTCAAATGTCCGACCCAGTCTACCTGGGCATGTTTCATATAGCCCAGGGCAGCTAGGGATTACGACTCGGCTCACGCTTTTCTGTTTCACAATGTTTTCAGACCTGCAACTTTTCCTGGAGAAAGCAACTGAATACTGGTCCAAGTTTGACTATGAGGGACTGGAGATACTGGACATTAGATCTGATCAGGCTATAGTTTATTTTCTCTTAAAGGGATTCGACTATGACGGAAAGCTTGTTGAAGTGGCGAAGTGAGTACCTTGTTATAACAATCGTACTGTATAAAGTCATCAACATTTAAGGAATAAGATTTGTTAAGTGTATTAGTTTCTCCAAATCGCGAAGTATAGAGTACACGTGCTGTTCATTCAGATGATCAGCCTCTGTATTGCCATCTTAATAAAGGAGAGGCGGGAGTGGGTTGATGTCGGGGTAACGGTGTGAATAAACAAAACCAAACCCGTAACTTCGGAATAGCTAGAACACATGATTTTAAGGACTATCATTTATCTGTGATATGCCGGTGTGATGGCTGACAATATCCTGGGCATTGTATCAAAATCTTCAGCTCCGAAAAACTCTGATAAGAAGCAGGTCAGCATGACGCCATCGAGACGTCGTTGTAAGATAGCTATATAATTACTGATTCCATATCACCAACCTGGATATTTTAGATATCCTTTAAGCCTCGAATTTGTGTCTAATCAGATGTTACATTGTTGCTTTGATGACGTCACAGTAGCGTCATTTTCTAGAACTTTTATATGTTTATATGCTTTTTCTATTGCTGCGCTTTTCTCGTCGATATTGTCTCGGTAAATAATTATTTGATTTGAAATAAAATAATTGCACGCAATTTCTGTTGGGTTAAACCAAAAAAAACATCGAAAACGCGCGACATTTCGGCTTCACCTTCATGTTCAGCCTGATGATTTTCGTTGATGATTATACAAACAGCCTAAAAAAAATAATCCAATATAATAATCTATGAAGTCATTGGATTTCAGTTTCCAACATTTCGTCGATCCACAGATATAGAAGATGTTCGTCAGGGAGAGTCGGAATCCACCATGCCGCCATGGCAGATACATATAGAATCTAAGTTGTTTCAAACAGATTTTGAAATTGTTTTGTCCAAAAAGTGACACAAAACTGCAAAGATGTTCCAGTATGTATGTGATACATGCATAAAGGTACTTCCATTCAATAGGGGACGGAAACATAAAATGAGGATTAGCATGACATTTGTAAGTTTCTTGTTGAATGGGTCATAGATTAGTTCCGTGTGGAGAGTAGTAAAGAAATAGCAAATCTATTAGTATTCGTATGGGGGAAGACTTGTGGAGGTGGAATAAGGATTGTAAATGAGGGTTGTCTGATCTTTGACCTTGAATTATTACCTGGGTGCCACGGAGTGTTTCCAGGGCGAATTGGAGCGCCTTCAGTGAAGACACTGTAGCGTATCAGTAGTGGCCAATGGTAGTGTGGGTGGGAAGAGGTGCGCCAATGTGAGTTGTGACCTGCGGTGAATAATGGGCAATCACTGGTCTGAATATCGTCTTGAAGGACTCGTCGTGTAGAATACCACTGGTGTTTTGTCCCCGTAGACCCATGAGGGCAAGGTGCACCTGCGTTATTTAGGTGTAGAGAGAAAGTGCATTTAGTACACGCTGTGGTATGGAAGCTCCCGGAGAGTATAGTAAGGCTGCGGTGCTGATCACGTGGACCGGTGATGTCATAGCGCGTGTTAGCAGTCGTCGGCTAGTAAAGGAAGTGTATTTCCGTGAACACATTGGTATGTTTGGGCGATTTAGGGACCGCTCTGTGTCTGAATATAGGGTATAGGATGCCGTATTGGAAATCCCAGCGTGTAGAATAGGATTGGTGTGGTGGACAGGTGATATGCTCAAGCGTACTTGAGACTAGTAGTAAAGAAATCGCATTTACCGATGCGCAAGCGCCTATATACCCCAATACATTATCCCATGTCGACCATGGACGTTGTAGGTGACAGGACTCAAGGAAAGAGTATCGAGTCATATGTATTAGATAAGGCGCATTTTCGGAAGCGATCGACTCTTTTCAGAGCCCCCGTGTCTTGAAAATGGCTAACTATCAAGGCTAAACTATGCACACAACTTTTAGATTTAACCTCTTACAACCATCCTCCTACTCCCATTCATTTTCTTGCTTACAGGCTTGTGCAGGTCATCAAGTGTGTCGACGGAAAGCTCAAAATCTTTCTGGTCATCTGGACCCCGGATAAGCTCAGAGACCATTTGGTGTAAACCATGGCATGAAAAACAGAATACCTTTCCGGGGCCTCAGATTATGTCAGCATTATCTGCAAAACAGAGCATTTGTTTGACTAAAATAATTTGCCTATTTTATTACACATAATTATATATTTTGCTACATGACATCCTGAATATGGTCATGATATTTCCCATGAGCAATTGCGCCGTACCACATCGATAGTCAATTAACTCACTGGGGCACCTATCAGCGACCAGACAAGTATCGACAGAAATTCCGCTAGCACGATACCCAACCTGATCCGGAAGTAACATAGACCGAATACGTTATGTTCGTTACCTTTACTTTCTTCTCCCATAGATCTGATAACTGGAAAGTTATATTAACATATTTATTACGTATTAAATATAATATCCATGTAAGAATAATGAAATACCAATAAGCAATAAATGTTTGCAAGAAGATGGCTTATTGTTTGAGTTATTTTGCCCTCTTTACTCGAATTTATCGCTTTCGTCACTGAAAGCTCATCTGTTTCGTAATTCACCTTCGTTACTGGTTTAAGCACTTGTCAATTTCGGAATCGCTACCTTTAAAAAATTCTGTGTTATGGTTGTGTCGTCTTAATTGCTAATGAATAGATTCTTGGATACCAAACTACCCTCGACCCAGGACCGATTCATACCAAAGACTTTAAATACGGAACGTGTTACTTCTTCGCTTGGCGTTCGGAATTAGGAGGATAGACCAAGGACTCTATGGTCATCTTTTGAATGAGGGTAACGCGAGATATTCTGTTCAAGCGAGACGAACAACAATCGAAACCAAATTGATGATGTAACTTGCCATGATTTACCGCCAAACAAGCGTGAGAAGGCCCGTGACCTCATGATTATGATGACTGATGAAAAGCGGCGATAGCTCAGGTACAAATGTATAGTAAGCCTTTCATCGTGATAATCAGGTCACCCTGATTAGCCTTTTAACGTGATGACCCGCTCCCAGGTGGCGGGGGAATAAGGTGATGACTCTAACTGGTCATAATTTGTCGGGATGCTGTCATCACCTCTTTTTGGGGTGATACCTTTCACCCTTTTATCAGGCTTTATCGACTGAAGCAGATTCGGGATGATACATCGAGAAACGTGTGAGCACGAAATTCCTATTAGCCTTGTTTTCAGATATACATGTAATATCCGTGACCATTGGAGATCCTGAGGTTACTGAAAATGGACGAAAAAATAACAGCAGAGATCCTTATATAGTTTTAGAAGTAAATCATGCCCTATCCTGTATCTTAATCAGTTACGTTCAAGCAATTGGCAAAACGGGATAAAATGGCAATGAGCCATGTAATTTGGCAACACAATATATCAGCAGCATATAGGTATTCCAATGGGTACTAATTGTGCACCCCTGTTGGCTGACCTGTATCTGTTCTCTTATGAATATGACTCTATGCAGGCGCTTTCAAAAACCGATCCATTCAAAGCCCGTTCCTTCTCATTCACCAAACGCTATAGAGACGATCTTCTCGCTGTGGATAATCGCTATATAAATGACGCAGTGAAGGATATATATCCACCTTCACTGGATTTGAAGGAAACTACAGATAGCCCTACAGGCACATCTTATTTAGATCTCTATCTCTATAAAAATGAAGCGGGCATTCTCTCTCGTCGACTTTATGACAAAAGAGATGATTACAATTTCGACATCGTAAACTATCCCTTTCTGGATAGTAATATTCCAGTGGGACCTGCATATGGCGTATACATATCTCGCTTAGTAGCATTTGCTAGACCCTGTGTTAAATGTGATGATTTTAATCAACGTCACAAAACACTGTTGCAGAAACTTATAAAACAGGGCTATTCTACCAAGCGCCTCCACTCAAAGTTTCTCAAATTTGGCGATACATATCGCATGCTGATAGCAAAATACGAACGTAGCGTGCAAGATCTATGGGGCTACGTTTCGTAACATGTGTCTAATTCCGCTTAGCCCGGGGCTAGGGGCCGTATGAGCCCATGTACTTCAAGATCCTCATGGTACTCATATGAACAGTCACAATCAAAGCGTGACTGAGGTACATCATTTTTAGATGACGACTCTATAACGAATATTATGGATTAAGAATACTGATCAGCGATACGGATTTGATATTTTGGAACATCATGATGTCTTGCCGGCATCATTGAAAATTGTTGACCGCTTCTCTCTTGCAGGAAACAAGCCTATGTTTATGTATACTTTTGTCTTTTTGAATTTGGTGCTAATACTGTTATATGGAAATGGAATAGGTCTTTGGATTATGCACGCGGATATTCTCTAATGGACGACGGCTGGATTATGAATGACGGACTAGACGCTTGTAATTTGTTAAAATATATATCTAGTCAAGGTTACATGTAAAGATTCTAATTAGCACTGATACCGAATACGGGTGTGACAATAGTTCTTTACAGAATACCAACTGCTGGTTGCTACATACATGCCTTGTGCTAGCACAAAATAATGGAATTTGAGTATGACCCCTGAAGGACGTCACATAATCGTCTGTATGATACATATGTTAAACGCATTCTGCACGGTTAAATTGCTATGAAAATATATTAAATCTTCGCATTTGAGGACTGAAAATTGATTAGATTGGTCGCAAAGATTCGCCTCTCTAGTTTTCTCTGTTTCGAAAGCACAAGAGGAAAGTTCACTGTGGGAATGGGTGATGGGGTGAGCCCAAATCGCAGGGGCGATTCTGAGATCTACATATAAAAGTGATCGTTGCATCTCACTGATTGGGTGTTGTTCCAAGCGTGGTTTATCTTCACTAAGATACTTAGGCTACGTAGGAGAATCCACCGTATTCTCGGGACTGCATGTTGGACTTTCCTGTAGCGTCATATGGTGGCTTTTTAGTCACCAAACGCCGTCAATTTTTTCCATCTCTTGCATATCGCTCCAATTCTGAACCGGAAGTCATCATCAAGGGCACTCCCCATGTATAAGAACACAACTGACTTGTTCGGACGTTTTACTCAACAATTTATATATGAAGCAGTTTAACCCTCATGTAAGGAATGCGGATGAAGAACATGCAATTTAAGATATGTATCTTCATGGCATGCTGTTCAACAGACGTCATTGGGAAACTAGCTTGTTTTCATCCTTAATTTATAATGAAATAAATGATATCTCAGCTTTATGTCTAAACGTGTACGGTCACATCCCAGATAGCCTGTGTACACATTAGATTGGCTTTAAATACAAGATTGAGCTTTTGATTTTAGTTGATATGATTGCAGCTGTTACCTTGTGAATAACCCGAAGCCTGTATCCCGATCCAATCCCAGATATTGAGAACAATCGTGTTGATAAATACGGAACCTCTGGCAACGCTTCCAAAGTCGAACTATGATTGTTTACCGCTTCAAAGAGATTCGTTATAATAATTGAAACGTATACAGACACAAACAGGATTTTTAAATGTCTATGAATATCAATCCACAAAACCGACATATGAAACAAAATCGCTTTTAACAGGTGGGGGTCAACCGTCACAGTATTGTTCGGCATATCATTATCTGATATTATCAGCGTCGTATGCAGCTTTAATGAGAAATGGATATTTGGAATATGACCCGAACGTCTCTGAACAAATACATGAAAGAATTTACATTCAAGAGTTAATCTCAATCGAACAAGGCTTGCTACGTTGCATTTGTAGTTCTTTTGAAAACCTGATGCAAAAAATTAGTCTTTAGAGAGGCCTTTTAGAAACTACTAGTGTCATTTGCGACACTTGTGCGATTAGCAATTGTGAGCCGGTGGCCAGTCAGGGTCATAATTGGGTCATTAGCATATGCAGATTCGACCACTAATGACACAATTACGAAAATTGTGTCATTGGTAGATGCTATTGCAATTTCTCATTGTCGTACTTGTGACATTGATGGTTAACGCTGTACATCTGAACCGCTGAATATCACAACAAACAGTGTATGCAGCCTAGTCAGGGAACAAGTAATTAACTGCTGTAAATAGTTGTATATATGATATCTCCGTCCCCATTAGGAGTTAGGAATCCATGACTGGTACATGAACCAATCTGAATACGGTGAAGTCATTAGTTCCATTTTTTAACGTCAGAGGGCACTGCATTTAATCACGGGAAAATAGCATACTCTCCACTTCAAAGACGACCTTTCGATATTGTAACTCCAGTTTGTCGACACCTTTAAACTGATTGAACCTGTTGTCTTGAATTCAGTTTTTGTTGTCATGGAATTTCACATAAATTTGACCGATCGCTCAGCTATTTTACAGGAATATAATTGTTTGCATGTAGGTCTTAATACCACGTACAACTTCCTGACTGAAATAACTATTTGTCGGCCATCTTGGATTTACTCTACGCAATGACCAAAATGGCTACATGTATTTTGTTGGACATTGCGACGCCGTATATGGTCTCGAGAGTGTCCAGATGAGAGTACATGTATCATCAAGCGTCCAGTTTTCGCTGTTGTGGTTATATCTCAAGTTCAAGTTCAAGTTCAAGTTCAAGTATTTATTGCACAAACACCATAAGAGGCAGAGTACAAATTAAATCGAACAATTAACCAGAGTAACAATAGTATGTACATTTGACACCCTGAGTGGGTGAAGATAAACAGTCAAACATTCACCCAGACTGCGTGGATATATTGTAGATGGAATAGTACTAATGCGAAATATTATGATGCAAATATAGCAAGAACGTGTGCAAATAATATGATAATTCACCAAGACGGCCCTGTATGTAGTACAATGCATAAATTAGCGTTGATTATACCATTCATAAAGAGTAGGTACAACTACCTTGGATAAGGCAGCACAAGACATAATCATGGCAAACTCTGAAATGCTTATTTGTAAATGGATGGACAACTATGACTGATGATTATGAAGTGATTAGTTTTCCTTAGTTTGGCTATATTTCTGAAACATATATAGGTAAATTTAAGAAACTTGCACAATTTACTTGTAATGTTATTACATTATCCTTTTGTGGTGAAATATTATGAAGGTTCCAGTGTTCGTCTCAACAACGATGAAGAAACATGTGTGGAAGTTGCACCAAATCTGCAGATATGAGGAATCTAATGATGAGAGGTTGTTATAAACGGTCAGTTGCTGAGGACAGGAAGGGAAGGGAGAGAAGCCAGTTGTTTCGTTAGTTTGAGTGCATCTCTACAACGACTCTAGGTACAGCTATGGATCTTGCATCAGGTGACTGATATAGGGGTTTTGACAATTCTGATTTTAATAAAACAACGTTTCCGTGGCACAGTGATAAGAAAGAAAAGCTCCCCGTAAAATGGTTATGATCGGAAAATTAGAGTGACCGGTCCCTATGGCTAAGCCTCTGCGATAAAGGAGAAAGGATAAATTTGTACGCGTGTTAGAATGGTTGTCACATAACGATTCTGTATTAGGGTAACCTTTAATATTTGCCTATGACCGAAAATGCCGATTTAGACGATCACAGTGTAATACAATATCGTCGTAGCGTCAATATCGACACTCACAGTGAAATCGTGACCGAGATACAACATACTCTGGAAACTGACTTCTGCTTGATTTGTTAATAATGTCTTATGCAAATGTATTTCGATTAAGGACGCGGGAATTCGTTATGGGCGAAGGCTAGCTATCGAATATCAGATCTGTCACTTGTCAAACTTCTCAAATTCTTTCCTTATATCTGTGCCTGATCATCCACCAGCAGGCCGGATTAGAACTATCATATGTAGTGTTAATATACATAACGTAACTTGCTGGCAAGTTACAAATTGTTGCTGGCACATCACAAATTGCTTGTTAGGGCCAACGCAGCGCCACTTTGTTCCCAGGGAGTCAGTACATTTTTTTTGCTAAATTTCAGGCAAAGTAATCTCCGTGAACCAAAAGGAGACTTTTCAACTTGGATCTGCTAAATTATGCGACATTAAATTTTAGAATACAAGGTAACCGTTGTAGTAGTGATGGAAAATTAATATTCTGCATTTGGAGCACATGTGTTCTTTCTTGGATTCATTTGTTTGCTATTTTTTCAAAATTAATAGAAATATAATAAAAACCGAGTCACCGCATCAAAAACAGAATACGGTACATTCGTTCTTGACCTAATACCAAACGATTACGGATTTGCAAAAAACTTTTTATATTCTAAATTCAAATTTAACGGCGGTATATGACACGGTTATCTTGCCTGAAATGGCGCCCCCAATTATTTTTCTTATCCCTTGAGCTAGGGAGCTGAAACTTAACACACTATACCCCTGGGCCAAGCTCTAACAGAAAATGTAAAAAATCCGAGATGGCCGCCGTGATGACGTCACAGTGACGTCATTTGCAAAAACGGCATTTTTTGGTCGATTTTTCGGTCAGATTTTCCGAATTTTTTATTTATGCAATTTCTCCGCAAAACTAGCATAATAAATTAGTAAATATTAATGTGATGTAAAATAAAATAGTGTTTGTCCACTTTTCATCGCAGAATAGCAGAAATTTTGAAGAAATATGACAAAAACATCACTTTTCAGGATGCCATCTTGAATTTATCCATGATCCTCTCGTCGGGGGGTCATGCAAATAGGCTCAAAATGATTCCAATATGATAAACTATAAAGTCACGGTGTTTCAGCTCTCTATTTTTGTCTTTCCGGAGATAGCGCAGAAAGTTTGGCGAATTGTTATGAAAATAGATTAAATCTTCGCATTTGTGGACTCAATATTGGTTGAATTGATCGCAAAGATTCACCTCTCTAATTTTCTCTGTTTCGAAAGCACAAGAGGAAAGTTCACTGTGGGAATGGGGGAGGGGGGGAGCGCAATTCGTAGGGGCGATTCTGTGATCTACATATATAAGTGACAGTTGCAGCTGACTGAATGGATGTTGTTCCAAGCATGGTTTATCTTCATAACCGGAAGTCACTTTCAATGGCACTCCCCATGTATAAAGAACACAACTGCCTTGTTTAGTTGTTTTAGTCAATAATTCATATCTAAACTAGTTTAACCCTCGTATGAAGAATGCGGATGAAGAACATGCAATTTAATATATGTATCTAAATGGCATGCTGTCCAGCAGACGTCATTGGAAAACCCTTGTTTTCATCCTTAATTAATAATGGAAATAAATGATATCTCAGCTTCATATCTAAACGTGTACGCTGACATCCCAGATAACCTGTGTCCATATTAGATTGGCTTCATTCTAAATACAAGATTGAGCTTTTGATTTTAGCCGACATCTATGCAGCTGTTACCTTGTGAATAACCCGAAGCCTGCAGCCCGATCCAATCCCAAATATTGAGAACAATAGTGTTAATAAGTACGAAACGTCCAGCAAAGCTTCCAAAGTCGAACTATGATTCTTTACCGCTTCAGAGAGATTCGCTAGAATAATTAAAACGTATACAGGCACAAACAGGATTTTTAAATGTCTATGAATATCCATCCACAAAATCGACATATGAAAACAAAAGCACCTTTAACAGGTTAGGTTCAACCGTCACAGTATTGTTCGGTATATCATTATCTGATATTATCAGTTCATGGGAACTGGATATTTGGAATATGACCCGAACGTCTCGTTGCATCTCTAGAAAAAAAATGAACAAATTTCTCTCAAAAACATATCAATCGCGCAAGGTTTGTTACATTACAGTTGTAGTTCTTTTGGAAACTTGATGCCAATAATTAGTCTCTAGGGAGGCCTTTCAGAAACTACTAATAATATTGGGTTTAGACAAATCTGATTTTGATAAGACAACGTCTCCGTGGCACAGGGATAAGAAAGAAAAGCTTCCCGTAAAATAATTATGATCGGGAGATTGAAGTGACCGGTCCCCATGCGAAAAGAAGAAAGGATAAAGCTGTACGCGTGTTAGAATGGTTGTCACATAACGATTCTGTATTAGAGTAACCTTTAATATTTGCCTATGGCCGAAAATGCCGATTCAGACAATAGTGTGATACAATATCGTTATAGCGTTAATATCAACGCTCACAGTGAAATCGTGACTAAGATACAACATACTCTGGAAACTGACTTCTACTTGAATATTTTTGTTAATAATGTCTTATGAAAATGTATTTCGATTATGGCGAATTTTTTACATTATCTTCACCGAGGCCTCGGGCTTTTAATATTTTCCTCGTTTTAATTTCTGTAACTTCCAGTGGGTGGCTAATGGATATCGGATCTGTCCTTTGTCATCAAACCTTTCAAATTCTTGTCTTATATCAGTACATGTACATTACAAGTTCTACATGTATTTCTAAACCTGATGATTTTGTGGCTACGTCCGCTTTGGTTTTCACAGACCTTTGCAATATCGATCTTTCTCTAGCTCTCGTCTGTCGATCCGATTTTTATGAAAGAAAAACTGTGATATATTTTGAAACAGGGAAATTCTTTCGAGAATTAAATTTGAGGGAAATCTCCTTGATGATGATATATGAACTTTATGATTTGACCAACACATTCCATTTGTGAATTCGAAATAAAACATTGGTAGCGCATTACCGCGCTACAGTTGTAGCGCATTGGTGCAACCTGTAACCATCTCGATCATATCTATACGCGGTAAGACTCACAATGGGATCGTGTGTATCCATTTTCAGCTTACTTTCGGCAACTGCAAGAGGGAATTTGCAGAAATCAATACCACGTGACTAAACTCGCCATTTTCGAGTCATGTGGTGAACTACTTGTTCAAAATTTCAGATCCACCATACCTCTTGGATGATACGAAAGTTATACGTACCTATATATTTTGTAAGCCCAGGCAATATCTGTTTCAGAAGTGGTATGAAAACCTGTAATTTACCAGATTTCTCGAGTCTGTTCTCCGCCGGATGAAGGCCGAACAGAATCCGGTAAAGTACCGGATATCGCTCCGCGATAATGGAGACACACGATTCACAAGCCATCTTATGGATGGCGAAGTGTACGCAAATGCGCATTGGTGGTGTAATAAACAAAAAGAATGTCCGGTATGAAAGAATGTCCGGTAGCATCATCTCCAAAGCGCATGCTCCATTTCACAGGCTCATTTATCATCTCTGCCTCCAATAGCGGAAGCTGACCTTTACTACGTTGCAATGACGTATACGGGAAACCCCACGTGCGCAAGGCTCAATTTGAATCCGGCCGAACAACTCCTTCTGTTTTTGCACACGAGCGAACTACTTTTCATATGCCCCGTTCAGATAAACAGGGAAAATAATCTCCAGATAATTCTTTTCAACTCTGGGTCAACAGAGGTATTATGCAGACTTGAAAAGTAATCGAAATGTTCGGCCAACATCTATTTTACTATATATGATGTCACTTCCGGCGATGTGCGCGCGGCCCCGAATCAGGTCAAAAAATCTGACTGATGGCTGAGATATTATTAGACCCCCAGCGAGGTGGTTGGTTCGGTAGGTAGGAATGCCCTGTCCCTTTGCAATTAGGACATATTTTCCTGAAGAAAAGAACAGGAAAAGAGACGTTGATTCCTCTGACTTCCTTCCCTCATTCACAGCGGCTCTGGACATGCGTTTGTGCAGTTCACACTACAACTGGCTGTCCAATGAAAGACCATTAACGGCATGTTGCTCATCTTTCAATTATTTGAATTTTCGGAACAAACATGAACGAAGAATGCATTAGAGTTATCTCCCCTTAGACCGTTGGTTGAATCTCTGGTCTACATACCGATGTGGCACATCAGTTGATAGCCAGCTATCAGCTTTCAGTTTTAACTAAACTGAAGGTCAACTACGTTGCTATGACGTATAGGGGAAAACCCACGTACGCACGGTTCAGTTTGAACCCGGCCGAACAACTCCTTCAGTTTTGCATACGAGCGAACTACTTTTCATATGCTCTGTCCAGATAAACAGGGAAAATAATCTCCAGATAATTCTTTTAACACTATGTCAACAGTTATATTATGCAGACTTGAAAAGAAACGAAATGTTCGGTAAACATCTATTTGACTATATATGATGTCGCTTTCAGCGATGTGCGCGCGGCTGGGAATCCTGTCCAAAAATCTGACTGGTAGCTGGGGTATTAGACACCCAGCGAGGCGGTTGGTAGTTCACAGCAGTCGTGGAACGATAGTCACCAGGTCACTGGATCACGCTTACAACGTTACTGCATCGTTTTCTTTTCGATTGCGTGCTGTCAGGTGTCTTTACAATCACTACCAAATTGCACACTACCCAATGTTAAAGTTTTGAAATTTTCACATTCTCCAGTTTTCCTTGTATTAAGTTTTTGGATTGGAAGGAGCATTTTATTGACTGCTGTGAAACTCCCAAGAAAATTTCTAAGACAAAATTGAGAAATCGTCTTTCGTTTGCAATATCCGTGCTAATTCTAAACGAATTCCATCAATATGTTATTATCTGCAAGCATCCAATAATTTCTTGAAATTAATTGCTAGATCTTCGCCAGCTATAGCCCACTCCGTATATACAATGTTAGTAATATAACAAGCAGTAGTCAGAGACTTATTGATTCCCTCCTTGAATTGCTGGAGCACCGCTGTCATAAAGAGTTGTCCGCCTTAGATCTGTGCTGGTGCCCTTAGACTGTTGGACCTCTGCTGGCGACTTACTGACTTCATTGTTGAATATTCTCATCATATCAGGAACCCTACAAAATTTACCAGTGTGGTAGGACCGGGACAAAGCATGCCGCACTCACGGGGAACTTGCCTGCTATACTTGTATAGGAAATGATTTCTGTGATAATTTTTATATTCGTTTATAGTCAGGCAGATATGTGAAATGATTGTGCACTTTGTGATAAAAGCATAAAATTTGGCAGGATTATAGATAAACACATATAATTCATTTTTGGAGGGGAAGTCCGGCTTGAAAATCCGTATTTGGCCGCGATCTTGGATTTCAAAATGGTCGCCATCAAATACCACAAAGTCGCATTTCTGCCATTCTGAGATACATAGGAGGCCAATTTAAGCGGTTATACCCACATTTGCGTACTCAAGGATGTTGATCAACACAGTTTTGTTGCATCAGAAATGATAGAATTCGAGATGGCGGCCGTTTTCTTTTCAAAATGGCTGCTTTTTATGTCTTTGAACACTGTATGTTACTTGTGGACAAGTGACACGTGTGTGGTTTAATAAGATTCCACATGAATAGCTGCAATAAAAGCGCGGTTGAGATACTACGGCTACAGCCTAGAATCCTCCGTATTCTAAAGTCTGCAAGTGAGGTGTCAAGAGAAGATTTTCTGTAGACTGATATGGTTGCTTTTCAGTCGACAAACATCAACTCTATCCACCTTTCACATATCTCTCCAACTCATTCACATAGCTGATATGTGGAATAGGTCACATCTTGGGTATTTACCTAATACTCTACATTTGATTGACGCGACATGTGGCATCGTGTATTCTGCAATATCTGAAGTTAATGACGCTGGAGACTAATCTCCGTGACAGAGAGCTGAGAATAATTCGAATAAATTAAGCTTGCTGCATGTATAGTTCCTCCAATATAGGTCTTCTGTTCAAAATAGAAAATGATAATTTCTGAGGAGTCAAAATGGCTGCCATTTCATATTCGTGTTTGTTTTCCATCCCCACTCATTTGGAGAAGCTTCTCTTGAACAACGCAGGAAAAGCTAACCCTAAACTGTGGCGGATCTGTGCGACGGATATCTCAACATGACTCCCTTCTTTGTGAGAATTCACTCAAGACTCATACTTACTGGATGGTTTTCTACAAAAACTCAATCTCATTCCAACCATCGCAAAGAAACACCAAGCTTGTTGACGAGTTGTTGACAAACCTAACGTCTAGTCCGTCACTCACTATTCATCCCTGTCAATAATAGAATTTCTGCGCCCATAATCCATATAACAGCATTAATAGCACCAAATTAAAAACAATCATACAATTCAAGGGCGAAGAGAAAATGTATTCTTCAGTGAGTTCGGTTGGGGCTTGGACTCCGACACTTAGCGGCAGCTTCACCTTTTTGAGTCCGCTTGTTTTGAGTGATGAAGCAATACATGGAATTTCTCTAGATAAGTTTCTTTGGGAACATTTGAGATTGATTATGACAAATGTTTCAATTTCGTTAACTATGTTGGCAACATAAGCGCTTTTTTGGTCTTCTCGCTGTCCAGCGAATCCTTACTGTCTTCAGGAAAGGGTTTCAAATATTCTCAAAGAATTCAAAAAGCAAATCATTTTAATATGGAACACTACAATTCCCTGTTTCATCTACTCCGTATGCTTATCGTTGATCCTGGATGGGCATGTACTAAGCCAATTATCGTTATGATGCAGGAGTCTATAGCTGTTCGGGAGCTGTCTGGCTCAACACGAGTTTCCAATCAGATTGTAAGGAAAACGCTTTGGAAATTGGAGTTGTGGTTTTGATAGATGTGTGTGCTCCAGAATAAGCAAGCGGCAAATAGATCAGAAAATATCTGTTTGGGGAAGTTTTAAGTGTTCGTCTCTGTTTGGAATTTCTGCAGTAGTGATGTTTTTACGAATGTACTGGCATTGATATCAAGCTTCAACACATATTTCAACCAACAACTTTGGCAAAACGTATATAATGAGTTCCTGCGCATTCAGTGAGAGGCCACATTTTACAAGTCATTAGTCCACTAAAGATGTTAAGAGGCAGAGCCACTAAGATTACTGAGAAAAAATGAGCCTTATCCAACCTATCATCAGCAAAGTCATTTGATTTTCGCAAGCATCTGGGTTGGGTGGCATGACTGGTCCTTAAATTATGTGAGCCTTCTTGACCAGCGCCTAGCTACCCAGCGAAAAAAGGCAGCAGGACTTCCTGTAAGGGCAACATGACTTCCTGTAAGGGCAGCAGATCTTCCACTAAGGCCAACGTCATCACCGTCACCTTTTTTCTCTGCGTTCTATCACCATTACTGGAAACTAGCATTGTGCTTTGATGACAAAATTCTCATTGACAAGCTATTCAAATATGTAGTCATGCCTGTATTTGATATATTCGAGTGCAATATTCATAGATTCAGTTTTTCGTTGAAATCCCATGCCCGAATCAGCAATACAAATGATGCAAACACCAGAAGTAGTAGGTCAACCTGCAGTTTTGTATGCCAGTACTGGAACTTTGGATTTCAATCACACTTTCGGTGACTCGGCTGGCAGGATAAGCAACCCGTAAACCAGCCCCATCCCCCATTCAATGCGTCAAACTGTGACACCTTCTCCACAACATTATTAACAACCATCTCTACCATGCAACTAAGTTCGATTATTAGAGAAATTGTGGTCAACAAATATATAACATGGGTTACTGATATGAGCTTATTCCATTTCCAGAGTAACTGATAAATATGAATCTGGTAATGGTACATGTACTCAGCATAACATTCCTTCAACGATGAAACAATGGTAGCACAGTCAACTGACATGCATGGCAAAAGCAGTTCATCGTGTGAAAAATATGCCTAACCTATCACGGAGGATAATCTCGGCATGTGACACGGTATTTCTATTGTAACTAGTGATGAAGTCAGGGTGTTTCAAAAGAAATATATCAATATATTTGATGAAAATTTATTCCATACTAATGTCGGGGAAATTTATATCATGAACTCAAATATTTGCGGCTGAAACTCTCTGACTGGTGGCACATCCTATTGAGGAAATTCTGGACATGCCTGCATAATACTTTAGGTTTGCAAGATATCACAGAAAAGCTTAACCATAGAACATGACGGGATCAAAAACTCCATCATAGTAATTTGTTCTTGAAAGGCAAGGTTAAGGAATAGAGGTTGGCCTAGACATATTGTGGTAAGTTTCAGCCGTTTTGTTCCAGGTGTAAGTAGAATATTTCGAGGACATCGAATATCAAGACCAGACCGCGCTGGACCCAATATCGCCAAGGCAGAATTAACTGATATTGATCATGCCAGTTCCACTGGTTATATCTTGAAGAAGACTGAAGGGCTTATCAGATTTAGTTTTTTTGTTAGTCTTTTAATATCCATGTGTATGATAATGGTGACCGTCTCCGACTGGATATTGTTTCACACAGTAGAAGTCCCTTAACCAGTTTCCTAGGTTAAAGCAATGTGTAAACCAACCTTGTAACAGATATCCATTTTACGCTTCAATGTTCGCTGATGGCGAAAACTTGATACCCTAGATGGTGTACTAATGGGGATTTTTAACCATAAAAAGCTCGCCAAGGAACGTGTCTAGTCCATGTACATGTATGACCTAATCACACTCAACTGACTATTCCAAGTCCACTGTACCGCGAGTTGTCTAACTTCGAGCCAGGGTCGGCCTAGTTGAAGAGATTATACGAGGTTATACAAAAATCTTTGTGTTTCTCTTTGATCATACAAGTAGCAATGAGACTATTGATGTATGTAGATTTCTGGAAGAGCTCCCCACCGAAGGGAGTGCGTATAGTATATCCCATCGAGAGACCCGCCGTTTAGGCCGGTCCCATTTGGACTTGGTTTCTTCTCCGTTCTTCAGGAGAAACTTCTCTGAGTAAGTTTGGATAGGGAACTTATACCAAGGATGAATGGCAGCCAGTTTGGTGTCCATTTTCAGAAGCCAGGGCATTCTATCAGTAGCAAGCAGCTGATGTGACTGCATGATAAACTGTAGATGCAGTAAGGTTAACCCACATTGTGCTGGGATTTCTTTCTCAAATATGACTAATTTTATATATTGCAGGTATCAGCTACGTGAATGAGTGTCTACTGATGCCAAAACATCATTTTGAGTCACTGAAATGTACAATTTTGTCTATCGACTCAACTAAGTCACATAACTGTCGAAATAAGAGATTCTCGGCCGCAATTTTGAAAAACATGGCCGCCATCTTGAAATACATCCGTTCTGGTGCAGCAAAAGTGTGTTGATCAACTTCCTTGGGTAGGCAAATGTGGAGATTCAATTAATCTTCTATGTGTCTTAGAAGTGCGAATTTGCGAATTTGATGGTTTCTGATGGCGGCCATTTTGAAATCCAAGATTTTCAAGATTTTCGGATTTTCAAGCCGGACTTCCCCTCTAAAAATGAATAATATGTGTTTCTCTGTCACTATGCAAAGTTTCATGCTTTGATCACAAAGTGCACAATCGACCCATTTTCTGTTACATATCTGCCGGACTAGGTATTCTATGGAGCAGGGTATTCTATGGATAAAACTGAATACGGTAATATTTGGATTTACATGTACTAAAGAAGTGCTACTGGGCTTGGTATATGCACCGAATGCAAAACTAGGGCAAACTGAAGAGACAGATATATATGATTGCTCCTATGTTATATTTTTGTGTGGGGATTTCATTAGCTGATTATCCAGAAAAGATCAATCTTGGTAAATATGTCAGTGTGTATGATGATGATTTGGAAGAGGAAGTGATTCTGGCTGACCGTAGATCTATGGACGAAAAATCTAACAGTAATGGAATTAAATTGTTACAGTTATGTAAATCATCCGGTCTGAAAATTGTTAATGGGAGATTTACCCATTATAGTGACAGAGGTTGCAGCGCTATTGACTATCTTGTGACGTTTCAAGATAAAATGTATAAAATCACTAAATTTGAAGTTAAAGACCTGCTGGAGTTTTCAGATAATGCACCTGTTACATTTATCATTGTGTGATATATTGGTAAAAAGTCTCAATGTGAACCCGAGGAATTCAGGCAAACTAAGTTAGAATGGGACGAAGATAATAATACCCAATTCATAGAAGTACCAACTGGTAGATGTATGGAAATCGAGAGAATTTTAGATAAATTAATTGATTCTGATTCTGATATTAATATGATTGTTACTGAATTTACAAATATTTTGTATGATAGTGCATTTGAAGTTAACGGAAAGATTGTTTATTCTAGAAATACTTAAAATAATGCAAAGACCCGCAGAAAAGAAAGGGCACCTTGGTTCGATCAAAGATCTTCAGAGTATAAAAATAGGTTCAGATCCGCGCAAAAGAGATACCGGAAATCTAGCTTGAATAAAGATGAATTTCTGATAGCGGGGGCTGAATACAGCAAGGTAAAAAGAACTGCTAGGCGTAAGTGGTCCAACTTTATGTGGGTTGTGTTAAACGAGCGACTATTAAATTGGGCTGAAAGTAACAATATATTGAGTGATTTCCAATATGGTTTCCGTAAAGGTAAAAGCACTGTGGAATGTGTATTTGTTTTATATAATTTGATAAGTAGTAGAATACAAGATAAAAATAAACTCTATTGCGCCTTTATGGACCTTGAAAAGGCCTTTGATACGATGAATATAGGGGATTTGTGGCAAAAATTATTAGATTCCGGCTGTAGTAGTAGGCTAATTAAAGCGATCAGAGAACCTTATTCCCGTTTGAAATCTTGTCAGCAGAGCAGGAAAAGTATCAGATTTCTTCGAGTTAAGAATCGGCCTAAAACAAGGAGAACCATTATCGTCTATATTATTTTCCATGTATATAAATGATGTCTATGATGAACTATGCAATTCTAGGGAAATTGAGGATATAGTTGAAGAGTTCCAAATACTTATTTTGTTATTTTCGAGAACACCACAAGGGTTACAACAATTGTTAGATAAATTTTGTATATACTGCGACTGCTGGGATTTGAAGTTGAATGTTGCGAAAAGTAAAATAGTGGTGTTTGGATCGACACGATTTAAGGGGCAATACAATTGGACCTGCAATGGTAATTTGGTAGATGTAGTAGATCATTTTTGTTATCTCGGCTGACTGAAATATAATTTAAATATGGAAGAAACCCATACAGCTCTGATTGAAAAGGCAAGGAGATCAATATTCATTTTAAAGAGATGTTTCTGTAATCTAGAACTTGATGCAGATATTAAGTTGGAAATTTTAGATAAAATGATAAAGCCAATACTATTATATGGATGTGAATTATGGGGTTTTAGTGACATAAAAGATATGGAATCTGTATACACTCAATAGTGTAAGTTTGTTTTGGGTCTCCCAGAAAAGTCTCCAAATATGTTTATATATGGGGAGCTTGGCAGATACAGCTTGTCTACTGAATGTGAAAAAAGGATGGTTAAATTTTGGGTTAAGCTGGTGAGTAAGAAAGATTCCTCGCCTTACAGACTGTATCAATTACAATGCGGGTTTATCCAAAAAGGTATATAACTGGAGTAAGGGAATTAGACATTTACTGGAGAGTATTGGATTCGGGTATTTATTTCATTTGGAAGACCCGACCCAATTAAACACATATCACATACACAAAACGACAGAGGACTCTTAGCTAATATTAAAGCATCAACAAGATTCTCGACATATGTAATGGTAAAAGAGAATTTCGCGAAAGAAAAATACATCGAGTTTTCAACATCATTAAGTGGAAAAGTCTTTCGTACTATAGTTCGTTTCAAATGTGGTTTTCATGGGCTAGAACTCAAGATCGGTCAATACAATAATATCCCGAAGCCTAATCGTATTTGTAAGGTGTGTAGCTCCGGTATGGTGGAAGATGAATTTCGTGTTTTACTATGCTGTCCACTGTACACTGCTCTAAGAAAACAGTATTTTAAGAAATATTACTGGTCATGGCCGTCCTTTAAAAAATTAAAACTATTGTTAAATTTCCAGTCTAAAAAAAGGGATTATCTCCGTTGGAAAATTCATAATTGTTGCCAAAGAACTTAGAGCACAATACATGACTAGACAATTTTAATATATTTAAGAACTTAGCAATCCTGGTATTTATATCTATATTTGTATAACATTCGGTAGAGGTACATCAATCTGAAAATGACTTTCATTGCTTATATGTACGCAAAGGAGACAAACAATAATTTAAACTAATTGGTCAGTTTAGTAGAGTTGTCTGTTAAGCCAGTCGTATTATTTCAGTCAGTGATGTGATTCTACGTATTGTATACTGTATATGTGATTGGGAGAGGAGCCATGTGGCTCATTCCTGCAATAAAACACACTATAAATAAGAATATGAATAAATAAGTTTTATTATATGAGAGCTTAGCTGCACTACTTATAGTTTATCATAGGAACGGCAGTTTAACTTCGTGATCGACCAAAGAGCCCTAAGGAAAAGCCACAAAATCCTTGCGAGGGAAAGTTTTACACCCTGGAAATTATTTGATGAACATCCTACACATATTTTTTTATTATTATTTGTGATGTTAAGCTCTAGCAAAATGTAGCACTGACTGTCACTATGCCGCCCATGTATGTTACAGCTAGTTTCGTTCAGTTACATAATGCATGTATAATTTCCACAGATTGTGAGTATAAAATTCAATTCCAGACCTTGTTTCACAAATTAAGAAGAACTTCTCTATTTTTTCTTGCATCATGGGGACACCAAGGGATGGCTTGTCGTGAAACGTGGTATGGACTACCGCAATACATTTAGCCCAACTGAGTGCATCAGCGCCTTTCTAGTCAGATTAACTGACATTACAACAACAGACGTGTACACAAGTTATCTTGGCAGTATATATCATGGAAAACGGAAATTGTAATAAAATGGCTCCAATCCGGAGTATAAATGCGGCCTCCATGTACGCCTACGCTGACACCAAATCTGATCAAACATAAACAATTCAAATTTGAAGCATTTTTATTGGTTGGCGCAACTCGATTGACAGGCTTGTTCATTTCAAACTGACTGCACTGCGTTGTTAATATACACACGTTCGACATTTTACCGCGCACGTCACTCCGCTATCGACTTCATTTCGGTTCGGAGGTCTGGATTTATTTAGTCTGAAGTGTCAAAGGATGTGATCTTCCAGATATTCTCTCCCAGGATTTGATACTCAAAGTATCAAAGGCGTAGTGAAGGAACGAACTATGAAAACTCGCTCAGATATCTAAAGCTTTTTGGTTTAAGTGTATGCATTAAAGTACCTGTACAGTTGTGCCTTTTACCTTCGGGTCAAACTGAGCAATACAATACTATCTAATCTATTCTGCATGAATTCTATCACAGATCAACCAGTTAGAAATGTCCATACATCCCATTTCACAGTAACATATGTAGATATATATAACTGTCCAGGATTACTGTTGAACACAGTTAATTTGTATGAGCTGCATAGAGGTAGGACAATTGTAAATTAAGCAGCAGTGTGGTTCTCCCTGCTGCGTTGCTGCGTCGCTGCTGGGAGGTCGGACAGCTTTAACTTCTGGTTTGGAAATTATTCGGTTTGAACTATTTTGAAATGATCGGTCGTTGTGAAGCGTGATTTTACTGCATTTCACACAGGAAGCTGACAACATATTATTCACTGCAAGGGGGGTTATTCCTTCTAGCCTAAAACAATTGGATAACTACCGATAATGAAACATTGGATAACTACCGGTAATGTAATTGTTTAATTTACTCAGACCGATTCCTTTCAAGACCATGCAGCCTGTTTTCTCCTACAACAATGAGTATTATACATTGTATTATACTTGTACCTTTTTTCATTGTTCGAGTTGTATAGTTGAACCTAGTATAATATTTCATTGTGTCTTTGTAGTTGACATACATCTTCACCATGACCCTGGAGGTATTGATCGTCTTAACTGCATTTCTCAGCCTTGTGTGTTATGGGAGAACATGTCCGAAGACGAGAGAAGGTAAGTCCAAATAACATATAACGCACTACCGTTTTTGGTGCTCTCTCTAAACCACCTATCCCCACCTAAACCTTTACCGATGGAAAAATACTTTTCCCTTTATTAATGAGATAGTGTATCAGCATCTGGTATAGAAACAAATTTGAAATTCCATTTCGGAAGAGGTCAATTCTGAACCCGAACATAATTTAAACTAATATTTGAGCTTCAGTCGAAGAATTGCTAGTTAAAATCTTTATTTTCACTTTGGATAAAAAGGATATGTGCTAACTTCTCAAAGCTATTACAAGCGTCTAGTCCGTCATTCATAATCCAGCCGTCGTCCATTAGAGAATATCCGCGTCCATAATCCAAAGACCTATTCTATATTCCATATAACAGTATTAGCATCAAATTCAAAAAGACAATCATTGTATACAAAAACATAGGCTTGTTTCCTGCAAGAGAGAAGCGGTCAACAGTTTTCAATGATGCCGGCAAGACATCATGATGTTCCAAAAATATCAAATCCGTATCGCTGATCAGTATTCTTAATCCATAATATTCGTTGTAAAGTCGTCATCTAAAGAATGATGTATCTCAGTCACGCTTTGATTGTGACTGTTCATATGAGTACCATGAGGATCTTGAAGTACATGGGTTCATACGGCCCCTAGCCCCGGGTTAAGCGGAATTAGACACAAGTTACGAAACGTATAGACGAGCGGCGATTGGCAAAAAACGCCTTATTTTAGGAGTAAAATGCACCCCCCGTACACAGAGGCAAACTATATATCATTTGAAAGCTTAGACTCTCGTCTTTCAGATGAGGTAGGATGTGGTGGTGAAAACTATTGCCGTATGCTAGAAAAAATAGGAAATGCAAGAACCATTGGATTGCACCTTTCTACTTTTAAAATGGGGGTATACAGGTATTAATATGACTATATCTTCATTTGTATCAGACATAGGGAAAAATGGTTAGTGTCAATTGATTACGCAAAGGTTCTTCAATCGTCTAATATCAAGAACAAATTTGAGGTCATTGACCTGTGACGTCACAGGGGACCATCTCCAAAATACAATTAAATACCCACTAAAAACTATGTCAACGTTTTTTTTGGGGGTAAAATACTTCATTGTTAAATGACCAAAATGATTCTTATGTCGAATATAGTCATCGGTCAAATACTTCGGCAAAGATCTGGTGCAATTACCTTTTAAATCCTCAATTTAGCCACCGTCATTCACCATAGTGTATTAGGTAAAAAAACAATAACTACAGCATTAGACGATCGGCGATTGTAAAAACGCCTTATTTTAGGAGTAAAATGTACATCTGACTACATCCTATAGTATGAGATAGCAATTTCCTCTCCATTAAACGGGGAATCGATTGATAACAGTTATGTTAAGATATCTTGAATCATGATGTCACTTGGGGGTCATCTCCAAATTCCGAAAGAAATATTATCTAAGTACACAATTATGGTTTCTTTACTAAGTTATTCAATGTAATGAAATTTATATAATTTTGCCAAGTTATTGTCAGAGGTGCTGTGTATCATTACATGAAAAGTACAGGCTATTTACGGATTTTTTCTACCTTAGAAAATAGAATATGTGAACAGGAAGTATCTCAAAATTATACATTTTCTATGTCTACTAAGCGTTTATCTAAGATTGCCAAACATCTGACTTCAGAAATACTTGATATGAATGTTTTATGATTTAATGTGTATATTTCAATGTTTTCTTTTATCTCTTGATAATTTTAAAGCAATATCAAAGGTTATCTTGATTATCGTTGTGAGTGGGGGTCATCTCATAATTACTATTGCAATTTCACGATTTTCTCGGATGTCAGCCACCGTAAATAGTTTAGTTCCGTGATTTAGACATTCAGAGTCATTTGACGCCGTAGCTGTATATAATTTTGTTAAACGCACAAATTAGTTTAGAATTGTAACAGGGGTTCTTTTCAAAATATCCACAAAACACACGGGAAGACGTAGAGTGGCACAGAATTGCAAAATTGGCGAAAAAGTGCTGTGAGCATCAGTTTTTACGTCAATTATTTATCTAATTTTCTGAAAGCATTAAATAGATCACTGCAATACAGGAACTTGTCTATAAACATACCCACTCTCCTGGTATTTCCCGATCCCACAACGGCCTGGGTATAAGAGTTTCATTATAATATCACTATATGTAGCATGTACCTCAGAGCAGTTGCTTCAGATATTTTTGGGATTATAAATTCTGTATATCCCTGGCATATCTTTTATCAGGGGCCAAGCCTAATCATAAATACAATAGGACAGTCCAGGGATAGAACTATTTAATATAATAATAATATTTATTTCAGACACAGATTCTATAGAATGAACAAATAGATAATAAGATGGCAGGGAAAAGGCAAATTACTAGGGCGTTACATAGACTTGGCTAGACCATTGACAAACTAAACGCGAAGTCTGAGACAAATCGGAAAGCCGCAAAGTTGTACGTAAGAATTTGTCCGTCGACATAAGTCTGTTCCATAGAAAGTTAATCTGGCGTCGAATAACCTCATTAAAGCTGGGTACAGAGTTAATCCCAAACATGTACAGTAAGTAGCACTTCAATTGGGCGTGGAGTGCATCAACCTGCGAAATGCGTTGCTGTATGTGTTTTTTACAGTTACAAGACCGCAAATGGCTGCAATAGATACTAGTAAAGTATGACAAGAGAAGTTGCTTCTTCGCATCTTGAGAACCCATATAGAACTTCGAATCAAAATGTTGGCACGAATGCATTAGTTTCTAGTTTGCACAGTCATCATAACTCAGTGAGATTGCTGGAGATAAAATGATCAAGACATTTGGCGTTGTCTAGGTGTCTTGTCGCAATGGTGTCAGGGCAGAATTGGTGGTTTTCAAGGTAGATAAGGCTCAAGTTCTGTACAGAATTATTACCGTTTTATTATCAGAGGTGTCAGGACAAAATTTTCGCCCATAAAGATATTTTGTGGGTATTGAAAACTACCAGTCTTAATTCGATTTTATCGGATATACACATACCATGTTTATTCATTTGTGTTCTTAAACAGCATTGTTTCTTATAGTGGAGCCAAGTCGTCATTATGGCTGTCTCTCTTCTGTACTGGAGGTCCGTCGTTAACTGGAACTAGGAATTCGTATAGGCACGGCTGATGAAGAGTATTCATACTACTTTAATATTAGGTGTTACAGTCTGGATCTCAGCGGTATTATTCTGATGTATGTCTCGGATCATGCCATTTTCGTTACACGAAAGACATACGAACAACATCATGTGAGCATATATGGCCACTCGTCGGTAGAATCAGTATTCGGGGTTGAAACACGCCAGGAACGTGGGTATGTTAATGTGTCAAAACAGAAAATCTCGAGTTGAGGTTGGTATTTTTCAATACCTACAGAACTCCAGAAGCGAGAATTCTGTCCTGGCACATATGATAAGGCAGTAATAATAATGAACAGAACCCGGATCTTACGGAAGACAGCGCTGAATAATCATGAAATTTGTCAAAGTATTTTTCAATTTCCTGCAAGACAGAAGCGGTCAACAGTTTTCAATGATGCCAGCAAGATATCATGATGTCCCAAAAATATCAAATTCGTATCGCTGATGAGTATTCTTAATCTATATGATATACGTTGTTAAGTCGTTATCTAGAAGATGATGTATCTCAGTCACGCTTTGATTGTGTGTGTTCATATGAAAACTATGAGGATCTTGAAATACATACGTTCATACAATCCCTAGCCCCAGGTTAAGCGGAATTAGACACTAGTTACGAAACGTACCGTCATAGATCTTGCACGTTCAACATGCGATATGTATCGTCAAATTTGAGAAAATTCCACTGGAGAAGCTTGACGATATAGCCCTCTTTTACAGGTTCATACAGCATACACATGAAATGTGTCAAAGCAGATAAATCTTCAATTGATATTGATATATTTCAATACCTACAGAACTCGAGAATCGAGAATTCTGTCCTGACAACTTTGATGAAAAATAGTAATAATTCCACAGAGGACTTGGACATTATGGATCTTGGAAGCTGCGGACGACATCTGAAAAAATAGGGATATTAAACAACGCTACAGCAGAAACGTCATTAGAATCGATAGTTCTGCCCTGACATCATTAACAACCGGAATAATACTGTACAGCAGCACAGGCGAGATCATAATATTGGAGATTATATATCATTAATATTGATTTATTGCAGATTAGGCCTGACCCTTGTTGAGAGTTATGCTTGGGATATACAGAATATATACTCGACAAAATATCCGAAACGGCTGTTTTGAGGTACATGAGTACATATAGTGATGTCCTATACTCAGGCTGTTGTAGGGTGAGAACATACCTGGAGAGTGGGGTTTTTATGGACATTTTCTTGTATGATATTAAACTGTACAAGTAGGTTTCCAAGAACATACTCTTGATGTGACAATTTTAATACTAAGTTTAGATGACCCCCTGAATAGTTTTATAATTTTCAAGAAGGTGGAAAATCATTGACCTGTAAAGAGTAATTTATAGAATACTGTATCCACAAACCTTATCAAATGTGGTAGATTACAAAGAACCATTGTGGGAAAACATGAAATTGCAATAGTAATTATGAGATGACCCCCACTCACAACGATAATCAAGATAACCTTTGATATTGCTTTAAAATTAACAAGAGATAAAAGAAAACATTGAAATATACACATTAAATCATAAAACATTGCTGTATTGCTGAAGTCAGATGTTTGGCAATCTTAGATAAACGCTTAGTAGACATAGAAAATGTATAATTTTGAGATATTTCCTGTTCACAAATTTTATTTTCTAAGGTAGTGAGAATCCTTAAATAGCCTGTAGTTTTCATGTATTGATACACAGCACCGCTGACAATAACTTGGCATAATTATATGAATTTCATCACATGGAATAACTTAGTAAAGAAACCATAATTGTGTATTTAGAAAATATTTCATTCGGAATTTGGAGATGACCCCCAAGTGACATCATGATTCAAGATATCTTAACATAACTGTTATCAATCGATCCCCCGTTTAATAGAGAGGAAATTGCTACCTCACACTATAGGATGTGGCCTTGTGGTGGGGGAGGGATACATTTTACTTCTAAAATGAGGCGTTTTTTGCAATCGCCGCTCGTCTAATGCAGTAGTTAGTGTTTTTAACTAATATACTATGGTGAATGACGCTCGTTAAATTGAGGATTTAAAAGGTAATTGCACCAAATCTTTGCCGAAGTATTTGACCAATGACTGTATTCGACATAAGAACCATTTTGGCCATTTAACAATGAAGTATTTTACCCGCAAAAAACTTTTGACATGGCTTTTAGTGCGTTTGACGCAATTTAATTGTATTTTGGAGATGGCCCCTCTGTGACGTCACAGCTCAATGACCTCAACTTTCTTTTTGACATTAGAAGATTGAAGAACCTTTGCGTTATCAGATGACACCAACCATTTTTCCCTATGCCTGGTAGGAGTGAAGATATAGTCATTTTAATACCTATA